>JAPMUY010001328.1:37500-70000 GCA_026901105.3 Galaxias olidus
TATTGAAGGGCCTGGATTGACAGTGCCCTCTGTGAATAACAACGATGTTCGGTTAAAGGCACGCTACCGGAGGTAGGCCTCAGGCACTGATCTGCTTTGTTCCCGGGTTTCATTCACCCAAACTGGGGTCAATCGTCAGCTAAAATGTGCCTTTTAATCAGGAAACAAAAAGCCCCCCCCCAAAAAAGCATTTGGGCATAAAAAATAGGAACTATCAGAGCCCATCTTTGAAGATCTCTTCATGTATTCAGACCTCCAGGACTGTTGACGGGAACGGAACGTTTTTCTATGCCAAAAGATGTTTCCACTTTTTAGGCTGTTTGAGTACCTGGCAAGTCAAGTGAAACAGTTGTAATCGTCTCAGATATCCATTTCCCATTTCCCAAATGTGGAACACGTAGCCTGGGATCGGCATTCGCTTCTAACAGAGAAGATTCCCATCCATTCCCAGGAACCAGAGAGGAGGATGTATTGATGTTGGGAGTGTCCCCTCTAGGATGGAGATCTGCCCTTTCATGTCGGAAACGGAGGTTCCTAGAGGTTGGGGTTAGGGTGCAAAGAGGGAGGGGTTAGAAAGAGAGAGCAAGAAAGAAATGGATATAGAGATCTAAAATGATAGACAGAGCAACGTGGGGGTGGGGTCAGAGATAGAGAGTAAGAAAGAAAGGGATATAGAGATCTAAAATGATAGACAGAGCAACGTGGGGGTGGGGTCAGAGATAGAGAGTAAGAAAGAAAGATATTGAGATGTAAAGAGATGAAGGCCACTATTTTTGTACTTTGTCATACTATTTTTCTTCATTTTAAATGTTGACTTTTTCCGAGGGAGGGGGGGAGGGGGTATGAATAAAGAGAGTGAGAAAGAGAGAGTTGGGGGAAGGTAGGAAATGGGGAGATGAAGGGGGGGGGTCTCTAGATTTAATAAAAATTTTGCTTGAAGCATAATTTAAAATGTAGTTAAAATTTTGCTTTACAGTCAGTTTACTATAGTGTAACCATGGAAGCACTGAATGAAACATTTGTGGTATGCCATTTCACATTCTTTATGATGCATGATGAAAATGTTCCCCCTGCACTGGGTGCATTGACAGCCCTATGTTTTGACCCCAAGCTTGATTCCCAGTGTCCCAGTGAGAACATCCAAAAGGGGGTGTTCCTCCTCACCGCCAAGGCCCAGCCAGAGGCCCCTCGAGTCGGGCAGCAAGACAGTGACACCGGCCTGTTGTGGTAGTAAGGAGAAACCTCGCTTCTCAGTGTGGGAGCTTCAGGCAGAAAGCTGTGCCTTATCAGGATGGGAACCAGATCAGATCAGGGAAGGTCTCCACATCTCCCAGGAGTACTGAAGAAGTGAAGGGAATTTTCAATGCAAAGACAGCGGGATTGAGACCCCGGGAACGTTATAGGAAACCTCGAGGAAACTCATGGCTGTTGGGCAAGGAGGAAATGTTTTAGATGTCCTTGGGATAAAAGGAAAGGATGGGTTGCATCAAAAATGTATTTACCACTAAGCCTTTTCTGTCTTTTTTTACCCAAAACATTTTATGAAGAGTTTATAAAGAGTTTTAAAGAGAGTTATTTTATAAAAAATGTACATGTGGAAAGAGATTCCCATGCTATCAATGGAACCAAACAAGGTTTATTTACCAGGTTAATGTCAGATTTGAATAGACCACAATAACGATTATTTTGCATAGAATAACATTCTCCATTCCCTTTATTTTGCTATTCCGATAATATATAGAAACACAGCAGAAAGGTTGTTGGAAAATGCTGTTTTGTACCACTTTGTACCAGCAAGGCAAAGAAGAGAAAGATTACGTAAAAAAAAAAAAAACACCTTCAGAAAGTATGTACCTGTTCCTCTAGCTGAACAGCATAAATAAAACTGAAGAGAACAGAATAACACTTACCACTGCTAGTCTTCTAAAGCATATGCTAAAACACATTCAAACTCATAATGACTCATTGATATTTAGAAAACAAAATGGCGGTTGCCACCACACTCACCCACTTATTTTACCTCCTAGATGTGTGGAATAAGCAGTGCATTACATTGATCTGAACAATGGATGGTCTGCACTCAATAAGGCCTCCAAATGTACGACCTGCTCTCCATAATTATTCTTTTCATTTTTATTTCTTCAATATTTGAGATGGGCACGTTATTATTAAAGCCAAATAAACCAATATTTTACATCCACAACTGTGGCAATCACAGGGTTTACACAATTGTTTTATTAAACAAAAGACTACTGAAAGACTCAAGAGTTTTATACAAGCTTTATTTACAACTGGATAACCAACTGTACATTTGTGTAGCGTAGGAAGCACATTTTTATCGATACGTTTTAAATGGACATGTTTTGTGAAATCCATCCACCTCACATCATTTATTTCTCCTTTGTCTCCTTCTCAAACGACCAGAACCCCCCACCCCCCACCCCACTAGCACATACAATATGTACATCGTATTGTATACAAGCAATATAAAACTTGGCAAATGGAAAGGCTATTTGCTACTTTAGTTAAATGTTCAAAATAAAAGTCTTCCTATGAGTAAAAAATACAGCAACCATGAAACCTGGTGACAGATTCTGACCCAGTCACCTTCTTATTGTTTGTTTTCACAATTTTTTTTTTGTTTTAACGTCTCGTGCTGAAGACAATAAATGGGAGTAATCCCACTTGGATGGACGGTAAAATGAAGGTCGATTCCCTCGCTTCCTACAGTCATCCTGTCAAAAGTTGTACGTTTGTTGCATTGATGACGAAATTAGCAACCGTTACAAAAAGCATTGCACTAATTAATTTAGTTCTACTTGGCAGGCATGGGTGTGCTTAACAAGAACTGGCAACACAATAATTTGATCTTCATGGCGAGTTGTTTACCAACAAGCTGGGTCTTAGGCAGAGATGCAAACAATTATCCCAAGTAGAGAGAGTTGACGCTTTTAACTGATTTGTCTAATCCTCGTCTGTGTCGTATTACCGCATGAGAGAAGAATGGGCAATTCTCTTTCACGACGACTCTAAAATGTTTTTAACATTGCATAAAATGGACTCGCGTTTTGGTTCAACGTGTACAAACGCACGATTCACAGCAATAATCCTACACCACACAGATGATCTGTTTTCCCATAAGTCTCTTTGTTTAAACTGACTCACAGGTGAGGTGAAGAGGCGGTTTGAACAGGAGTCATAATTCAATCCTAACACCTTCATGGGCTCCATTTTTTTTCAAATCTCCATTTTTGTCAGTTGAAAATATTTAGTACTCAAAACCCCTCAGCCTACCTACTTTGACAAATGTATCATAATAATCATAGCAATCAATCAAGTAACAATTTAACTTTTCTAAATTTAGATTTAGAAACTTTTGATTAGATTAATTTATTGCTAGCTTCAGAAAAAATAATACCTTGTGGACAGATAAGCCTGTGCCTGGGCAAGGTCACTGCTCTTTTTGATAAAAGGCTCTTGGGGAAATGCTTTTAATCAGAACAGGTGACAAGCTATTTGTAACAGGCGACAGATAGGCTCATCCATTCCTATTCAATCAATAAAACAAACAAAACACATGGAAGAAACTTGTGCATATTAATCCATACAAAATGAAAAAAAGTATCCTTATCAATACTGCATATGTAAATAAAAAGGAAACAATAAATATCTGATCAGACCCACCAAGGCATGGCTTTAAGGAAGTCGCACACCTTATCTCTTACGACTCATGTCAGCCATTTTAAAAGCATATTTTGTTCGGGGCAAGTTCTGTAAAATATGGACAAAAATTCAAAGCTATACAAAACACTATAAAAAATGTGAGGCAAGTCATTGCATAAAAAAAATTAAGAATAAAACAGAGATATGATTACGAGTGTTGCTTAAAATGGTAATCGGGGAGGCAAAACATTAAATAAGTAAAAACAACAACGCTCACTGTTCTGTAACAGAACACGGCTACCACAAGGAGGTAGAACTCTCACCGTAGCACTGAGAACTCCTCACACCAACAACATTAGCAGAAAGACTTGGTATTGCTAAACCGATGTATTTCAAAGCCATTGTCAAAGCCTAACACCGTATCAATTACACTACCTCTCAGACTCGTCTCCTTCCTTCGTACATTTTTAGATGCTTTCATGTACACATCATGAAAAACGGTATAATATTAGATTTTTACCTTATCATAATATTATAGAATGGATGATGAAGTGGTTACTGGATCATGAATGATACAGATAATTGGTTAATTACCGTGGCATCTACTAATATTTGCATGGTTAGACCAGACAGCCACTGCCATTTTACTTTGACTCAACTAGAGGGCGCTGCTGTGTCTGAAAGGGCACCGCAGTTTAAGAATAGGGTTTATGAGAGGTAGAGGAGGGGGGGGAGGAGAAGGAAAAGATGCAGGGAGGCCAGGCTAAGATGGCCAGCGTGACCCGTGACCCCGACATTTGACCCCGACGTTTGACCCCTTGGGAAGGGCCCTGCCACAGGTGTTAGTGGCGGTGAAGGGGTAATTTGCGAAACTCAACTCAAAAGACAAATTAGGGGATTGTAAAGGTCCTCTAATGGTAAAGCCTAACGGTCTGACAGGTGACATGCAGAACGCTATGGATTCACAGAGGACTCTGCCCAATGAAAAGGAAGTGTGAGTGTGACAAAGTCAAGCCATTCAAAGTGTAGCAGGGAGTCCACTGTCTCACAATACACTCAGTGGCATTCCTGTCGGCTTTTAAAATCTCTGCAACAAACATTCATCTTTCAACATACCCTGATATACCCAAAACGTTTTTTTTTTTTGTATTATTAATTATTAATTTATGAAATTAGAGTCTGGCCAAAAATAAAATCCAGCAAAGTGCTTACTGTTGGTTTGAAGGCTTCATAGTGAGTGTCATGGCATGGGCCTATGGGGTTAAGGAGAGATGTGTGGTAGTGATTGGTGCTGGAAGAGTGGTGAAGCAATATGAAAGACTGTCCTCAGGCAATGTCACCACCTGCTCTACAACCCACAGTGGCAAGGAAACACCTGGACTGGTTTGGAATCTAGAGGCCATTGTTCTAGAATTTAGATTATTCTGCCGAGTCATTGTTCTAGAACAACCACCCCAACTTTAGTTCACACCTTTAGACTGCATCAAAGTTTTTTTGGGGAAAATAATAAAAAAATTGTATCTTTCAGTCTTGCCATGAACAGTTAGAGATTTTAAAGTATGCATGAAACGATCTGTTATTATTCCATTCTTACACACAAAAAAATATCTAATTTAACACCAACTTACGATAGGTATATTGGCCAATTGCACTATTATTTTAACGTTCCCCTCACAACAAACACTGTCTTAACATCAACTAACTGGACAAACGCCACTTAACACACTATGTATAACGTCGCTATCAAACCTTATTCCACGCTGCATCTCTCTTATCAAATCATGTTAAACACTTATTTTCTTTAGCTACGTAATACGATACTGCAACGGATAGAGGTAAAAAACATCCTCCATATTTTTGTATAAAAATTTCAGACATCTGTTGTCAATTTTACCATGGAAACCACATCCCTGCTTGAGTAACCACCGAAACCGTTGTTCGTGTTTTTTTTAAAAGATTCCCAGAAAGAAAAGAAAACCAGTCCAGGACACACGTCAGTAACAGGGATACAGAGCCAGAGACAGGTGCTTCTGCTTGTCCAATCCAGAGGACTTTCTTCATGAGACGGTAACAGTTTGAAAGAAGACCATGTGGTGTCCGTTGCAGCTCCACCAGAATCCACACTGATTAGAAACCCAAAGGGAGGCCTGTAGCTTGTTTCGCGCGCGCGTGTGTGTGTGTGTGTGTGTGTGTGTGTGTGTGTGCGTGTGTGTGCGCGTGTGTGTGTGTGTACCTGCATCCAGATTGGGGAGGGCTGTTTGACGAACAGCAGGTCATTGTGCACCTGATACTGAAATAGCACCTGCTAAAGAAGGGGGGATACATATTAAGTCGCCGTTGAATGGCAAAACGAGGGGTTAACAGGTAATAAGTAGGGCTGCAGTCAGCATGCCTGCTGGCCGGGTCTACCTGGATGGCCCGGGCCAGAGTCAGAGAGCATGTCTTTGTGTGGGGGGATCCTAGGGGCTGGTAACAAGAGGGGAGAGGGGGAGTTAAAACAGTGTGTCTGGGCAGCCTCCGGCCCTCTGGTCTACCTGGCTGTAGCGGGCTGAACGTGGCCGGGATAGGAGCGACGGCTGCTGGTGGCCTGTCTCTGGCGGGCCAGGAAGGACTGTCCGGAGCCCGTGCTGGCCAGGCGGTCCTCGGCTGCTTTCTTCTGGAGAGCCATGCCCTGTGAGGGGGGGGGGGGGGGGGGGGGTGAAACACGTGGAGGGTCATGACTTTGCACGGACAATACGGTGCTATGACATTTCATAAATGGCACCGGGTTGTAAACAAACGTGGCACAAAAGTATTACGCATGTATTATTATATGTTGTATGTATTTTAGAAGTAAAAACAATCTGTGAAAAGGATTCAATCATGATAAGTGAACTTATTAAAATAGCTTCCACATCCGGATGATAACTAACAAAGCCTAGAGCGCCCTCTAGTGGCCAGAACGGAAGTCCCTGTGATAAACCCGACTTGAGACCCGGTCGAGATTAACTTGAGCCAGACATTTACCATGTTGTACCAGGCTGACACTATCAGCTTCTCCTCGTGGTCTCGCTGGCTCTTGGTCTTATCCATCTCTTTCTGTTGGGAGGGAGGAGACAACGGCAGACATGTTGTATTTCCATGTTTACAGACGTTTCTCCAAAAGGCAGCAAGACTGTTTCATAACTCCTCAGCTATTCAGCCATGTCATCAAACGTTTACAACAGCTGACGTCTCCTCATGATTAAGAAGGAAACGTGTTTCTAAAGCCCCACCCCCACACACTCCTGCCTTCTGACCAGGAGTCTGGCTCCATACCTCCAAGGAGTGCAGCATCCTCTCCCTCTCCTGCAGCTGGTTCTTTAAGGCCTGGACCTCCGGCGCTGAGCCCTGGTTCTGTTTGGGGTCCAGGGTCCGGATCACCTGAGAGACAACACCAATCAGACATCATAAAATATTTCGATAATAAAATTTAAGTAAATTGAAAGCTGCGTCAAAGCGGGCGAGCTAAGGTAATACTACTCACGCTCTTGGCCTTTTCCAGGTATTTCTTATACCTCTCCTCCATCTGTTTCATATCCTCATCTTTCTTTTTCAACGCCTCCTCCAGGTCCTCCACCCGTTGAGCTGGAAGGGGAAATGGAGGATAACCAACGTCAACATTTATTCCATTGTAGCTCAACACTCTCTGGGAGAGCGTCTAGGTCAACAACATTTATTCCACTGTAGCTCAACACTCTCTGGGAGAGCATCTAGGTCTACAGCGTCTAGGCCTACAGCAGACTGTGTTAAAGAAGTGGTGTGCTTACTGTGCGTTATAGGAGTTAAACTTCAGCTAAAAATAAAGTATTAGTTGGTGTTCTTAAGACATGAAGAGATCAAATAGCCTCTGGTAGTGATAACAAACTACAACAACAACAATACACGATTACATTCCAAGCTATAACACTATTCAATTTATTTACATGTTATCTTCAACATTTTACAGGAAGACCACTTTAATGTAGGGTCAGGTCTCACCGCTGGCTGAGTATTTGGGCTCAAGGTCATCAATATAGGCACTCCTCTTCAGCAGTTCATTATTCACCTCGCGAAGCTTCTCCCTGGGAGAGTGCACAACACCACCCACAATGTCAGCAAGACCCCATTTTACCCAATCAGCTGCCATTCAGTGCAGAGTATTACAAATGGATTTGTTTATCTTGTATCTTGAGGAGCACTTACATGTGTTCTTCATACTTCTTCTTTATGATGAGCGACTGCAAAGGAAATGAAAAATAAAAAACGAATTTAGCATTTTGAAACAAATAAAAATTTAATAATTTTGGGGGGCTTTGATGACCTTTGTTGGATAAAATAACATTCATTGTTTTTGAATGAATGTAATGACAAAATCCAGACACTAAGAAAAGTGTGTATAAAAGCTAATTATAATATGGCCCGTTTGTATCAGATGGGCCAATATATTTTAGTGGAAAACAGCAGTGTCTTAACTATCCAACAGAGGGCATTATAGAGCAGAAGGTCAAAAAACAAGGTACATAATTGGTCCCTTACTGGTCCTTTAGAATATTCATAGATTTGACAGATTTACAGACTTTCGATTTGATCAATTTGTGTGAAATAGATTATGTGTAAAAAAAAAAAAACTCAATCACACACAGCCACAACCAAAACAAGCCTTGTTCGTCTATTTTTGCAGTGCCCATATAAGGGCAGACACCAACGCAGAAACAGCCAAGCTTCTGCCCACATCTGACTGGCGATCTAGCGTGGTACACCGTAGCAGGATTCACAACAAGGCCTCCATTCATCACAAGATTAGACAGTGATCTATCCTCGATTACGTATTCAGAGAGGGGGTCCGAGCCACCAGCCAGGCAGTACGGGGTGATTAGTGGGAATTAGATATCCCTGGATCAGGTGGGAGGGAGCCACAAGCAGAGAGAGTTGCTATAAGGCTAGGAGAGGATAAGAAGAAGAAAAAAAAACAGAAAAAGGAGGGACGCTACACCCGGAACGACTAGTTGGACATGCAGCTAGTAGTGGATCTACCCGACAACGTGAAATTAAGCTACAACGTGAAATGATTCTCCCGAGCCATACTTACAAAGTTCTGAGAGGAAGGGGGAAGCAAGTTTAAAAAAAACACAACAGAAAAGATATTTGATTATCTTTAGATTCATAGGTAGAACCAATCACCCACAGAGAGAGACAAAGTTACTATTGCGGTTAAGCAGTCACACAGGACTGGGAGTGAGGAGGCGGGGGGTAGGCCAGGCGGGCGGGGAACGGTAAACGAGCACACGCACACACGTCAAACAAAGCGCTCCCTCCGCTGATGTCACTACACACATCATTCCTTCCTGGTGACGTCATCGATGAGCGAGGCCCCCTGTCCAATCAGGATGGCTACACACACAAGGCCTAAAGTCTCCCAGGGTAAACTATAATCTGCCCAGCACTAGGGAACGGTCAGGTGACACGACCACACACACAGACACACGAGAAAGACACACAGAGAGACAAGAACACCACACACATGGGTTGAGAGTGTATTAGTGCGGGTTAGTGTGACATCACAAAAAATACAACTATTATCAAACTGAGACTTTTTGTAATATAAAGCTATTGAACGCTTATAGATATGTGGGTTCTGAAACTGACTGAAAATTGTGTTCGCCAGTATTTGTAAGTCAACACAGCCCTACTGAACTTGACTGAGAACTGTTACCGAAACTATTTCAGTTTAGTCAATTCTAAATGTAATACAAACACAGTTAATTTAACAACCATCATGAAGTCTCCGGTAAGCATAAAGCCTTTACAAATAAAACTGAACAGATGGCTTGGAATGGTAGCCATTAGTTAAAGTTTGTTTGGTCAGTTAGCCGAGCAGTAACTAAGTAGAGACATACTTAGAACAAAGGGCTTGGTATGACAGCAGATAGTTAGTTTTGTCTACATTCCAGCGGTAACTAACTATCTAGCTACTCAGAATAAATGTCTCAGCACATGATGGCAGCTAGCTAAAGCTAGTTTTGTCTACATTCCAGCGGTAACTAGGTAGACAGATGCTCAGAGAAGAGGGCTTAGATCACATATACGAGTTTTGTCTACATTCCAGCAGTAACTGGGTAGACAGATGCTCAGAGAGGAGTGCTTGCTATGGTCATAGATAGTAGTTTTTGTCTACATTCCAGCGGTAACCGAGTACATACACATATACTCAGAGAGGAGTGCTTGGTATGGTTGGAGCTACATAGACTTTTGAATTAGCGAGACTTGTCTACGTTAGTTAGTTTTGTCTACATTCCAGTGGTAACTAGGTAGATAGACAGATCCTCGTAGAGCTTAAATAGTAACTAGACAGACAGATAGATACTCACACTGTCTGCTTTAGAGCCCTGCTCCTGAAGCGTCTTCTGGAGCTCCTCCACTTGACTCTGTCCCTCCATCAGCCTCTGGTTCACCAGCCTGACACACACACACACACACACACACACACACACACACACACACAACAAAAGGTGCATTCAAATTTTTGCAATTGTAGGATTACTATATAAATGTGTTTGTGATATACTATGATATTCACACTGTGATAGTCAACTTTGAAAATCGGAATGAGAAACTAAGCACACTTTGTCCAGCAATGCTTAGATGTGTCCTATGGTCAGAAGAGTAGGTCACCTTTTCTATGCTAAGTTGTGTTCTATGGTCACAAGTGTAGTGTGCAGTATTTTTACTAAGTTGTGTCAAATGGTCAGAATAGCAGTATGCAGTATGTATACTAAGTTGTGTCCCATGGTCTGTAGTGTAGTACGCAGTATGTATACTAAGTTGTGCCCTATGGTCTGTAGTGTAGTACACAGTATGTTTACTAAGTTGTATCCAATAGCAGTTCAGTATGCAATATGTGTACTAAGTTGAGTCCAATGGTCAGAATAGTAGTATATCGCATGCATACTAAGTTGAGTCCTATGATCAGAAGTGTACTTCACAGTATGTATACCAAGTTGTGTCTAATGGTCAGAATAGTTGTATGCAGCATGTGTACTAAGTTGAGTCCTATGGTCAGAAGTGTACTTCACAGTATGTATACCAAGTTGCATCCAATGGTTTTTGCAATGTACTAAGTTGTCTCCAATGGCCAGTAGTGTAGAGTGCAGTACGCATACCAAGTTGTGTCCTATAGTCAGAAGTGTAGCTCACCGGTTCTCCGTCTCCAGCTCGTTCTTCCTGCTGTTGGCGTCCTCCAGCAGACTCTGGAGCATGGCGATCTTCTCGTTGTCCGAGCCCTCCTGAGCCAGCTTCAGCATCTTGTTCTCGTGCTGCAGTCGGATCAGACGCTCCCTGGCACACAAAATGGATGACCAGGAGCATGTTAACATAAAAAAAAACTATTTAAATGTGGAATTTATTAATATTCAATGATCACTACAACGTTTGCTATTTAACAGTAGATGTTAGTGAATACAATGATGAAGGGGTAAACTTGTCCGCCACTACACTGCATTGGTGCCATAGATGACAGCACAAGCCAGGACCACCCACACACACACATCCACCCATGCACGCACGCACGCACGCACACAGACGCGTAGCAACAGCAACAGCAGTAGTTACGTCACAGTCGTAACCATGCCGATGGAAAAGCCAAGTGTATGATGCGTTGGGTTAAACACTACTAAACACACAGGCTCTAGTTTTATAACCCAGGCAGTTGAGTACTTTTCAGCATGCAGTGACGGTTTCAAAGCTAAGGGGATCTGAGGACAGGTTGTAGCTGCTTTTCCAGTGGGGGAGTCAGTCTTTCCGGCTGGTTGATGAGTCTTGCTAACAGAAAGTGTCTGGGTGGGGCTGGCTGATTGACATAAAAACCAACCTGACTGGCAGGCTGACTGAAGGTTTACTGGCTGCAAGGCTTTGGGTGGGGTTGGCTGAGTGAGTGAGTGACTGAGTGACTGACTGACTGACTGACTGACTGACTGACTGACTGACTGGCAGAGAGTATACTAGCTGGCTGGCTGGCGGACTGGAAGGCTTACTGGTATGCTGACTGACTGGCTGACTGGCATGCTGACTGACTGACTGACTGGCGGAGGGTATACTAGCTGGCTGGCTGGCTTACTGGTATGCTGACTGACTGACTGACTGACTGCCTGAGGGTATACTAGCTGGCTGGCTGGCTGACTAGGAGCTTCATGACAGCAGGTGAAATATATCTGGTCTGGTGTTGCTGTATTTATATGTGTACATGCCAAACTGCTCACTCAGAAACATCAATAGCTTTAAGAGAAAGAAAAAAACAAAAAAATTTGTTATTACGTTCCAAATAAAAAGTTTATTTTCAAAAAAAAAAGTCTAACAGTAAGCTTCTCGTGATTCCAGAGAGCAGTTTGCAGAGAGCCTAGCCTACACTAAGCTACCACAAAGACTTTCAAAGAAAAAAACATGTCTATCTTAACAACACCTCTACTAGCACACAAAAACCTTGCTCCGAAAGAAGAGGTCAATAAAAACTCCTATGAATAAAATAAGTATTTTAGAGCACTGAACTCCCAGGTCTCTCAGCTAGGCCAGTCTGTGTCTCTCAGCTAGACCAGTCTGGGTCTCCAGGAAAGCAACAGGTCAGCTGAAGCAGCCGCAGCATCTGGAGTCTAAACGTTATGTAACTAACACCACGTGTGTGTGTGTGTGTGTGTGTGTGTTATGACACCAGGATTAGGATTGGGTTGCTCTCTCTCTCTCTCTCTCTCTCTCTCTTTATTTCTCTCTCTCTCTCTCTCTCTCTCCCTCTCTCTCTCTCTCTCTCTGTGGTTCTGTTGAGGATTGGGTTTGAACCTTTGTCTCTCTCTCTCTTCTCTCTCTCTCTCTCTCTCTCTCTCTCTCTCTCTCTCTCTCTCTCTCTCTCTCTCTCTCTCTCTCTCTCTCTCTCTCTCTCTCTCTCTCTCTCTCTCTCTCTCTCTCTCTCTCTCTCTCTCTCTCTCTCTCTCTCTCTCTCTCTCTCTCTCTCTCTCTCTCTCTCTCTCTCTCTCTCTCTCTCTCTCTCTCTCTCTCTCTCTCTCTCTCTCTCTCTCTCTCTCTCTCTCTCTCTCTCTCTCTCTCTCTCTCTCTCTCTCTCTCTCTCTCTCTCTCTCTCTCTCTCTCTCTCTCTCTCTCTCTCTCTCTCTCTTTCGACCTCTAATTAGTTTAGAGGAAGTGGACCGGGCATCGTGTCCCAGCCATCTCATAACACGCCCAATAAGCTCGGCGAAGGTCTCATCAAACGCTGGCAACTCGCTGCTGCCTCTCTCTGATCTGACGGAGTTGTTTTCACACACAATTGGAAACGGGCAGGCCAATTTCCATCTGGTACTAGAATGATAGGAATGTGTCTGATATATCTGTGGAAGGAAAGATTTGTTCTGAAAAAACACGAAGCACGAGGAAACTTTGATTCCATCGAATACCAGAATTTCTCCGGATATTATTTTCCGGCGCTCAACAAAAGCCAACACAGGGAAATAAGAGACAGAGGGAGATGTGAAAACATGTACGGGTTCAAAGGTCGTACCTAATCTCTGGAGTGACGATCTCTGCGGCCAGCGAATCAGAGGCCTCGTTACTGCCGAGTGGTACGAGTCCTGGACAAAAAGGAAAGGGCCATTATTTTTTGTATAAAATCAGAGAATTAAAAGGAAACATTTTCAATGTGCTGCAGGATTAGCAGCCATTAGACGTCTGTCTGTCTGTCTGTCTGTCTGCCTGCCTGCCTGCCTGCCTGCCTGCCTGCCTGCCTGCCTGCCTGCCTGCCTGCCTGCCTGTCTGTCTGTCTGTCTGTCTGTCTGCCTGCCTGCCTGCCTGCCTGTCTGTCTGTCTGTCTGTCTGTCTGTCTGTCTGTCTGTCAAACCCATCAAACATTCTCCTCTCTCTCTCTACAGAGGAATGTGACCTCATAATAGGAGTCATACACTAACACAAGTAACAAATTGATCAAAACCCTTTTAAATCTACTAACGTTATAATCGCAAATTAGAAGAGTGGGCTAACGGGAAATAATCAATGTCCAAACATAATGTATCATGGCTTTAGTTTACTACAAGTAAAGTTTATTATTATGGCTTCAGTTAACTACAAGTAAAGTTTATTATTATGGCTTTAGTTTACTACCAGTAAAGTTTATTATTATGGCTTTAGTTTCCCATGTTTGTCTCTGGACACGTGGGTTTTGTAGTCAGATATTAAGAACATTATTGATCCAGTCATGACTTTACACAACACTTTAGAGAAGACAGAACAAGCCGTTTAATCTGAAGAGAGCAGAGGAGGAGGAAGGAGAAGGTGGGGTTACCTGAGGTCAGCTGTCCCTCCTGGGCCTGAACACATCGTAGCTCCTCAATGGTCTCCTTCAGAGAGTCTCTCTCTGTCCTCATACGCTGCCAGGAGCAAGGAAAGAGAGGGAGAGAGAGAGAGAGAGAGAGAAGAGAAAAAGAGAGAGAGAAGAGAGAAAGAGAGAGAGAGAGAGAGAGAGAGAGAGAGAGAGAGAGAGAGAGAGAGAGAGAGAGATTAAAACCTTTTTGTTAAACAAAGGTTCAAACCCAATCCTCAACAGAACCACAAATTGATGAGCAGTTGAAACGCTCCAACTGAGTCTACAGAGACTGGAAGATAAAAAAATAAAAATAAAAAATAAAAAATAAAAAATCTGTGATGGTAACCGGGGGCAACCCAATCCTAATCCTGGTGTCATAACATAGTCACCTATCCTGTAAACAAACAAAGGGCGGCTCAGCCAATCCCCGCGAGCCATTGTATTCAGCTGCTTCCTGCTATTGTTAAGACAGCCATCTCCCCCCTCACACTGCTACAAGCCCTCCACTATGAGTAGGAGGTCAGGAGTGGGGTCTTAACGAATGAAAAAGACGCTTCAGAACGCACTGATATAAAACCAAAAAGAAAAATAAATATTAAAAGCTATTATTGATGTACAGTGAAGATCAAATCTTTTAAAACAGTATTTAGTCTAGGTCACGCTTAGCTAAAAAGTCTCTTTCCCATGAGAGATCTGGATTTAAAACAGTCTGGCGTCAAAGGTGAGCGTAGTACAAGTTTGTTTTGTCTAGGGAGCAGAACACATTGTCTGGACACATACGTCTTTCTCTTTCTGGAGGGAGTCCACCTTCTCCTTGAGCCGTTTGTACTCAAACTCCATCTTGTCTGCCTTCTTGGATTCCTCGGACAGGCGGTTCTGGAGCTCCACCACCTACGGATGAGGAAAACGAGGGAATGGGATGCACATACAGGATTTTAGGCAGTGTGTGTGTGTCTGATGAAATGTTGATAAATAGTGCATGTGGCTATGAGTGTGTATGTGTATTCAATTGTACATAACTAGTATGTGTGTTGAGACTCTCAACACATTTTTATATGTATATGCATGTGTGTATTCTGTGCAAGTGTGTGCGTTGTTTGTGCCTCGCCCACCTGTCTCTTGTAGGTCTCCAGTGTGTGTGTGTGTGTGTGTGTGTGTGTGTGTGTGTGTGTGTGTCTCACCTGTCTCTTGTAGCTCTCCAGTGTGTGTGTGTGTGTGTGTGTGTCTCTCACCTGTCTCTTGTAGGTCTCCAGTGTGTGTGTGTGTGTGTGTGTGTGTGTGTGTGTGTGTCTCACCTGTCTCTTGTAGGTCTCCAGTGTGTGTGTGTGTGTGTGTGTGTCTCACCTGTCTCTTGTAGGTCTCCAGCTGGGCCCGGGCGGCGTTGGCCTTGCGTAGCTCCTCCTCCAGGCTGACGGTGTTCTGCATGTACACCGTGTTCTTCTCCTCCAGCAGCTTCACCTGCCTCCTCAGGTCCCCCAGGTCCTCCAGCTTCTTCTTGTAAGACTCCACCATGCCCTCCAGCTTGGACACCTTGTCTGACGAGTGTCTGCAGCCGCACATGCACACACGCACACACGCACACACGCACACACGCACACACGCACACACACACGCACACACGCACACACGCACACACCCACACACCCACACACCCACATCAATACAGTACTATTCATACTATAATGGAAACCCTTATGCAGCTAGTAACTTTTGTCTGCCAGTACCAGGGACGTCATTGGGCCTGGGTTTCCTATTAACACTATTCATATAGATATGCAGTGACAGGGGGACCAGGTAGCAGGGGAGGGGGGGGTCCGTGTACCTGAGGACGTCCATCTCGTCTTTGAGCGACTGGGCCTCGTCCGCCAGCGAGGTGAGGTCCTCGTTCTGGTTCCTCATGTCCAACAGCTCCTTCTCCAGCTCCTCACAGCGGATACGGTAGTCGTCCTTGGCGGCCTCCAGCCTGCCACACGCACACGCACACGCACACGCACACGCACACACACACACACACACGCACACACGCAAACCTTAAATCTGTGGCTGGCGCCTGAGGATTGGCTGGCGGTTTCCCGGCTACAGTCCCTGACCTACTGGCATAGTCCTCACAGTTATCAGGGCTGGCTACTCCAGATAGTGTGTGTGTGTTCAGAGCAGAGAGTTAGCTACTGGAGCACAGATGCCTCTTTAGAAAGACCCAGCGGCCCTGAAGAGAAATCCATATCTCTCCAACAACCCATATTTCTCCCTCTCGCTCTACCCCCCCACCTCTCCCTCTCCCTCTCTTTGTTAAGATGTGGAGTAAAGATATTCAACATTCCACAACAGTCATATCCTCTGGTGAGCGCACCTGGGTCTGAATGTATTTATATTGGTGTGTGTATTATATATAGTGTGTGTATCACAAAAAGATCAAGCTAGAGGAAAAACGTGCATACTGCTCATGTATGTGTTTGCAGGTGTGTGTGTGTGTGTGTGTGTGTGTGTGTGTGTGTGTCTGTGTGTGTCTGTGTGTGCCGTCTCATTGAGACTGCAGGTGATAGAGTAGTGACGGCAGAGGAAATGGGCAGTGACTGCAACACCATGGCAGGCCATTGATGCTCTCTGACAGAGAGCCCTCTGGGTCCTGAGTGAACTATTAGCTCCAGCCTCTAGATAGATGGGAGCTCATTATAAACACACTGCAGGTCCATCCTAGCCAGGCTTCAAATCCTTCCTCTATGTCTCAACCCTCCACTTCCTTCCCAGTCTGGCCTCTAATAGAGGCAACAGAACTTACAAACAAAAAGAACCATTTAAAACAAGTTGTGGTGCGTTCGAATCTCTGAGCAGCCCAACACCACAGCCTGTCACATGCATCTCCCTCCAAAGCTTCGTTTGAATTGACTGAACTGCCTTCTCATAATTCAAACTACGGGGATACCCTACACCCCTTCACCCCTCTCTCCTCCTCCTCTGCAGCCCAGCCCATCAGCCTCCCCCTCCTTCTCCTCCTCGTCTCTGCAGCCCACCACCACACCCTTCAGGCTCGTCCTCCTCATCCTCCTCCTCCTCTTCTTCCTACTCCCCCAGCCCACCACCACACCCCTCAGCCTCACCCCCCAGTCTGCTCCTCTTCCTCCTCTCCCAGCCCACCCCCACACCCCTCCTCCTCCCCCAGCCCACCACCACCCCTCAGCCTCACCCCCCAGCCTCCTCCTCCTCCTCCTCCTCTTCCTCCTCTCCCAGCCCACCCCCACACCCCCCGGCCTCTCACCTGAAGGTCTCCTCCTGCAGCTGCTCCAGCTGGGTCTGCAGCTGGAGGTGTCTGCGGCCGGCGGGGCTGTTCAGGTCCTCGATGGAGTCGGACTGGTTGAGACGCTCCATCAGCACCTGGTTCTCCACCAGCAGGCTGCCCTTCTCCTCCTGGAGCGCCGCAACCTGGGCAGGGATGGAGGGAACGAGGGGAAAAGACAGGATGGATGGATGGATGGATGGATGGATGGATGGATGGATGGATGGATGGATGGATGGATGGATGGATGGATGGATGGATGGATGGATGGATGGATGGATGGATGGATGGATGGATGGATAGATAGATAGATGGATAGATGGATAGATGGATAGATGGATAGATAGATGGATAGAAGGAGAAAGAGAGAGGTATTAGGATGGGGCCTTGGAATGGCGGAAACAAATCTATTGTCAAGAAAATAAATATTTAACAGGATGTTGAAACGCACAATTAATGAAGACTAAAACAAATGCTAGTTGACCCCAATTCCAATTCAAAAAATGTTTTTTTCTTATATAAACGCATCCACTTTAAATCACAAATTCCTAGAGAATTCACACTTATTGTATTTGAACAGGTAAACTGCAAGCACACACAAGAACAAAGGCAAACCCACAAAGTGTGACAGTGCAAACAGGGTAACATGCGGTTTAGGAGGTAGTCTCGCGGTGACAGGACTAGTCCTCCACGCAAAGCGAAGCGGCAGATCTTTGAGAAACAGTTATGGTGGTGGGTCAAAGGTCACATTTGTGAAAACACCCTAAAAATACAGCTAGGCTCCAGTGAAGTGAAAAGTCATATCAAGTAAATGAAAAGTAATTTATTACACTTGTATCTAAGCCTAATACTAATTTATAAGAATAATATAATTTTGACAATTTTCTTAAAAACCAGATATCTTTATAGAGTTATAATAGGGGGCTCTGAAGACTAGGGTCGCTGCTCTTTCTCAGTTGGGTCCTAAAAAAACTACATAAAAGCCACAAAAAAACACACACTAGCACACTCAGCAAAAAAATCCCTCTGTGGTACGTTACAAAGGAAAAGTCTGTCAGAAGCCATGCTCCTGCAATCGCTACAATGTACAGAGCCCTTCCTGGATTTCGGACCCAGTGGACGCTACCGTTGGTCGGTGGGAGCGACACACACACACACACACACACACACACACACACACACACACACACACAGCATGACGTTCCTCCGCGGCACGGGGGAGCAGCAGCTACTTCCTGGCGTCAGCGTCAAGCCACTTCCTGTCTGCCGTAGCCATGGAAACCGCTGTGGTATGCACACACCAGGTAGGGTTAACCAGGGTGGGAAAAGGGTCCGAGGAGGAAGGGAGGGGGGGGTTTAGTTTAAGAGGTGTGGGGACGAAGCACGCAGCATTGATGTCGACAGGACAGCTGATGCGTGCACACACACACACACTGCGCGTACACACACACACGCACACAAACTTAGGGTTAGAGTAGCCCAGACTCCATGGGATATGCTATGGACAAGCAGACTGCAAATCCAGGGCTTTCACACAGCAAACACAAAGGGGTTGATGAAAAGAGAGAGAGGAGGAGGAGGAGAAGAAGAAGAAGTGTTGATTTACCCTCTCCTCTAGTTCAATATAGTCTAACCTCAGTCTATCTCGCTCTTCTTGGAAATGGCACGCCTTCAAAGCAAGGCACACAGTTTGAGGGTTCAGTCACAGAGATCAGTCATCAAACAATAAGAGTGCAAAAAATAAATGATAATATAGTTAATATTTTCTAAATACAATGCATACTCTTTAAAAGGTGGCAGAAGGATTGCTGCTGAAATGAGGCAGGTCGACTCTCCCAAAGGCCATTTCTAAATAAACATAATCAACTTTGCAACCAAGAGGGTAGGCTGTCCCTTTTTCCTGCAGGTTAGAAATATCCCTGTTAACACTTTCTTGACTTCCTGGTCTGACTCCAAATGGTCAGCAGTGCCTTTTACCAAGAGACTAATGGGTCGATGAAGGAACCACATTCCCATGACTGCCAGAGGTCGCACAGAGGTCACTAAGGGGTCACACAGAGGTCATGACGGTACCCCCCCCCCTCACCCACCTGCATGTCCAGCTCGTGACACCTCTGGGCGATCTCCTCCTTGGTGGACAAGGCGTCGTTCAGCTCCTCCACCGCCTTTTTCAGCTGAAATCAAAAGAAGATAAACGTTTAGAACGTGGTGTGAACATTTATAAGGGGAGTGTTTCATGTTCAAAGGTGACAGCCACGTCGCCCGCTGTGCCTCCTGAGGAGAGGTGGGGTCAAAGGTCACGCGGCAAACTGTACCTGTCTGTCCAGGTCGACGTAGGAGTCGCTTCCTCCACCAGACACCGGCGTCTCTTTACTCATCAGCTGTGAAACGAGGACAGCGTTAGAGTGGCTAGAGGGTGTGTGTGTGTGTGTGTGTGTGTGTGTGTGTGTGTGTGGGGGGGGGCTCTTTGATCTGGCTCAAGTTGAGCAGTCATTGAACGATTAGCAGACAGCAAGCGGACCTTGAGTCTCGAACACTTGACTGCTTACCTCTTGAATGGCTGTCATGACAACGTGTTGAACTGATTCCTCCATCATCATTATGGTCTGGATGTATTCTGTGAGGTTGGAGAGAGAGAGAGAGAGACAGATGAATGCCTTTAAACACACACAGCGCAATAACCTCCCGTACATAGGGAAAAATACACACACACACACACACACACACACACACACACACACACACACACACACACACACACACACACACACACACACACACACACACACACACACACACACACACACACACACACACACACACACACACACACACCTTGTTTCTGTTCACAGTTGACGGCACAGCCCAGGATGAGCTGCAGCATCCTGCCCAGCTCAGCCGGGTCCGAGTGTTCCCCCACCAGGTTGACGTCTGGCAGGGTGAAGTCGTTGATCTGCTGGCCCAGGATCTGCACGGGCGGAGCACAGGAAAGGCTCCTTTAGTTAAAACAGCCTTTTGTTCAGGAGCCCCACGTCTGAAACGCTGGTTAAATGAACACAGAGACATGCCCTGTGGTGTGTGTGTGTGTGTGTGTGTGTGTGTGTCCTCTCCTCTTACCTCCTGGTTATAATCCACGATGGCTTTCAGGATCTTCTTTAGGTTGCTGACCTGGAAGAGAGGGTGGTCAAACATCGTTCAATCAAAGCGTGGGACCTCAAAACGCCAAAGGCTTTTAGAGTAGAGAGAGTTGAAAAAAAAGAATGAGAGAGGGGGCTGCTGGGAGATGCGGTCCACACCTTTAGCCTCCAGTTGTCTCCGACCTCGGGCTTGATTCTGCTGATCCAGCTGTCGCTGAAGTACACTGTGTCTCTGGAACGCAGCAGGGACATGGGGAGAGGTTGGGACAAGGTGAGCATGAAACCAGATGCAGCAGTATAGTCAGTGTGGCACCATCCCTCACAACGCTAACCCTAACCCTAACCCTAAACCTGATGGGGAGAGGAACCAACGCACGAGACCCAACGCAGCAGTAACTATATGTATGGCACAATCCCTCACAACGTTAACCTAACCCTCACACTAATGGGGAGAGGACCCAACACACCAGGCCGAACGCAGCAGGAAATGTGTGTATGGCACAATCCCTCAGTGTGACATTGGAGACAAAAGTTAAAGTAGAACATTTTTAACTTCAAGGCACGAAAGAACCTTGTAAAACTAGTGGGATTTCTATCTGTAATAACTCGACAGAACGTCTTCATTGTAGTTTATGAAATCAAACTAGGAAATGTTATTATTAAAACAAAAACAAGGACGATGCTGTTTATAGCATCATCACACAAAAAACAGACGCAACCTTTATATTTTAAGCCATCAAAGCACTGTGACGAGCCACATTACCACAGACAGTGCACAGGTAAAACACTTGACTGACACACACACACACACACACACACACACACACTCCAGAGTCCCGCTCACACCACCTACATTTTCTGCAGGGCCTGTGCCATGACCACCCCACTGGTGAGGTCGTCCACCGTTTTGCACGGTGCCTCCACGCCAAAGGTTTGAATCTGAAACACAAAAACACAAAGATTTCAGTACAAGTCACCCTTTAATACGTGATGCTAGCCACAACATGTGCCACGTCAGGTCAAGTCAGTACGACCCACAGACTAAAAATGTACACACAACACAACGTTGAGTTCTGAATGCTTGAGACTTCTAGGCATATAGTATGCACACAGACGCTTCCCTTATTGACACTCAAGTGACAGCAAGCACACGTTTCCAAAAATGTGTGTGAGGCACTTTAAAAAAAGGCTGATTTCAGTGGAGGGCTGTTTGATCTTGACAAGGGTGGTAACAGCTCTCCACTGTTGACCCTGCGGGGCCGTGACCTTGGACACCAGCTAAGCTGACAGAGAGACAGTGTGTGTGTGTGTGTGTGTGTGTGTGTGTGTGTGTGTGTGTGTGTGTGACACAGTGGCAGTGGCCCAACTGCCCAGCTGGAAAAACACAGCTGCTCCACTGAGCTCTCTCTCTCTCTCTCTCTCTCTCTCTCTCTCTCTCTCTCTCTCTCTCTCTCTCTCTCTCTCTCTCTCTCTCTCTCTCTCTCTCTCTCTCTCTCTCTCTCTCTCTCTCTCTCTCTCTCTCTCTCTCTCTCTCTCTCTCTCTCTCTCTCTCTCTCTCTCTCTCTCTCTCTCTCTCTCTCTCTCTCTCTCTCTCTCTCTCTCTCTCTCTCTCTCTCTCTCTCTCTCTCTCTCTCTCTCTCTCTCTCTCTCTCTCTCTCTCTCTCTCTCTCCCTCCCTCCCTTGGAGCATGTCCTGCCGTCCATGTCCCTCTCCCTTCACTCTAACAAGCTGAACTCAGGCACATGCTTTGAAAACGAGAGAAATTTAAGGAAGGTATGTAGGAATGTCACAGATGACAGACTGTGGCTGTGCGTGTGCGTGCGTGCGCGCGTGTGTGCGTGTGTGTTTAATCTAATGATCTTGCAGTGATACCTCTCTGGAACGGGACGTACCAAATTCTCTTGGCAGTCAACAAGAATGTAAACAAGGCAGAGCGATGACGCCCAACCCACCAGTCAGTAGAGAGCCCACGTCACAAAGTCCTAGAGTCAGAGCGGGCCCACATACTGTTCCTTCGTCACCACTATGATTTACAGCACTGATAGAGCCTCAAGCCAGCCAGCCAGCAAAAGCATTTCGACACTGAGTCGTCATAAACGTAGGAGGTGAAAGGGGAGTTGAAGACTAAAGTAGGTTCAAGCATGCTAGCTCTAAGTCTTAAGTGGGTCCAAACACTCGTTCTAGGCCTCACGTGGGACAAAACACTGTAGAGCTAGGCTTTACATGGGCCAAAACACTGTAGAGCTAGGCTTTACATGGGCCAAAACACTGTAGAGCTAGGCTTTACATTGGCAAAACCCTATAGATCTAGGCTTTACATGGGCCAAAACACCCTAGATCTAGGCTTTACATGGGCCAAAACACTCTAGATCTAAGCATTTCATGGGACAAAACACTCTAGATCTAAGCTTTTCATGGGCCAAAACACTCTAGATCTAGGCTTTAAATGGGCCAAAACACCCTAGATCTAGGCTTTTCATAGGCCAAAACACTCTAGATCTAGGCTTTTCATAGGCCAAAACACTCTAGATCTAGGCTTTTCATAGGCCAAAACACTAGTTGTGGACTTCATGTGAACCAGCAAACAAGCTGTGTTTAGTCTGGAACTAGTCTCGCTAGTATCCACCTCCTCAGTCTACCTGGTATCCCCAGACTGTTTGCTAAATCACTACCTCTCCCTGCAGTCCTGTTACCTAGCAACAGTAACGGTTGACCCATCATTAGAGAATCTTACTGCTGCCAGGTGTGTGGGGCTGGAACCCTGGGAGGGATGGTCTGTGCGCACACACACACACACACACACACACACACACACACACACTTTCCCATTCATTAGTATTTGTTTGATACACTAGCTAGTCTCCCTCTGTTGCCTACGTCTCTGCTGTGCACCAGCTGTTCACCAGGGACACCTCAAGGACACAACACACACACAAACACACACACACACACACACACACACACACACACACACACACACACCATAGAGGATAGGGCTGCACGCATATCATGTGGTATTTTGCTTTTGTGTTGACACAGCGATGCAAGCGGGCCATCCCATATGAGAGAAGCACCCAGCACCAAATGGCCACACAGTTCCTCCACTGTCCATAGAAACTCTCTGCTGGGTTACAGTGGAGAGGGCACAAATAGAACTCCACAACACACTGACGTCCATTGAAACTCTCTGCTGGGTTACAGTGGAGAGGGCACAAACAGAACTCCACAACACACTGACGTCCATAGAAACTCTCTGCTGGGTTACAGTGGAGAGGGCACAAACAGAACTCCACAACACACTGACGTCCATAGAAACTCTCTGCTGGGTTACTGTGGAGAGGGCACAAACAGAACTCCACAACACACTGACGTCCATAGAAACTCTCTGCTGGGTTACAGTGGAGAGGGCACAAACAGAACTCCACAACACACTGACGTCCATAGAAACTCTCTGCTGGGTTACAGTGGAGATGGCACAAACAGAACTCCACAACACACTGACGTCCATAGAAACTCTCTGCTGGGTTACAGTGGAGAGGGCACAAACAGAACTCCACAACACACTGACGTCCATAGAAACTCTCTGTTGTGTTACAGTGGAGAGGGCACAAACAGAACTCCACAACACACTGACGTCCATTGAAACTCTCTGCTGGGTTACTGTGGAGAGGGCACAAACAGAACTCCACAACACACTGACGTCCATAGAAACTCTCTGCTGGGTTACAGTGGAGAGGGCACAAACGGTGGACTTAACCGTTATTCTCTTTCAGAAGATTCATTCAAGTCATCAAACATCTCACCAAGCGTCGGTTTAGCTCACAGCGCCCTAAAGGGCAGAGGTCACAGAGGGCCTCAGCCAATCGGATCAGCCGGCCAGTAAGCCAGAAGGTTGGCCAAACCAAACAGCCACGTAGTCAGACGGTGAGTCTCTCTATTCTGACCTAGTTTGAATTTGAACCCTAGTTTGAGTCTCTCCTGTTTTGGCAGGAAGGCCGACTGGTCCAGGTGGACAGTGTCTGCTCGACAACCATCCAAAAAACAAGCCGGTCGGGCGGTCGGTTTGCTCTGACGTGACAACATACATTCAGACTGAACACGCGAGGGGAAAAAAGCAAGGCTTGTCATGGTGGTCAAATAGTGGTTTGAATTCCAGCTCGTCTGCTTGTCAGAGAGACAGTCAGTCATTCTCTTCTCTCCCCCAGCCAGCCAGCCAGCCAGCCAGCCAGCCAGCCAGCCAGCCAGCCAGCCAGCCAGCCTCGATACAGGACAGAGCTTAGCCTGTCAACTTAAAGAGGGGGGCTGGACCAAAACAATGGCACTTTATTACATAACCACGATGACTGTAATGCACTCGCTGGAGACCAACTCCAAAAGACTGACACAACCCTCACAGCGAAGTGTGTGTGTGTGTGTGTGTGTGTGTGTGTCTGTGTGCGTGTGCGCGTATGTGTGTGTGTGTGTACACCTACCATGCGCCCAAGTATGTGCCACACACGATGCTTGCGTGACATGCTATATGACAGTAAAAGGGATCTTTGTGTGCGTGCCAGAGAGGAGAAGTGGAAGTGAGTGGCAGACAGAACGAGAGCAGAAAGACAGACACACACACACAACCACTGTGAGAGCGTACATCTATATGAAAGGCTACACGGTTACTCCAGCTCAACTGTCTCTCAGTTCAAATCAGAGACCGCTGTGGGATCTCCAAAAACAAATCCTAAAATAATCAGTAGAGATAGAGAGAACGGTCTGTACATGGGGCTACAGCCGCTGCTCAAAGCTACGATTCCCCTCCTCACATCGCTGACATGTCACTATCGAGATCAGAGTGGGAGGTCATGGCTATTATCAGACTGACGTGTGTGTGTGTGTGTGTGTGTGTGTGTGTGTGTGTGTGTGTGTGTGTGTGTGTGTGTGTGTGTGTGCGTGTGTGTAGCGGGGACAGAGAGGCTGAAGGTATGGCCGTGATGGATCAGGCTTCACAGCTGGTGACGGTCGACTAGTGCAAAGGACACAGGTGATGGTAGCCAGCTGATTACATCATCGGGAAATAAACAAAGATGGCATCTTCAGCATCTCAACAATGGCTCAGCCTAGCACGTACATGCAGGACAACTTTAAAGGTAAGCTATCATTTCCAAAAGGAGGAACATTTTCAGTGGGTAGATGCGAGTTAGGGGCTTGATCTCTTTGTCCTGTAGATGTTTGGGGGCGCAGTGATTTCAGAGTTCACAGTGTTCCGCTCTACTAAACTAGGGCAGCAAGATGGTGGGAAGCCGCATAGAGTATATAGGACAAAGCCCCCATGTGCTTCTAGGATCCAGTGAGCCGGAAACACGTCATTAAACACTGAGCAACACAATGACCACCACCTCGCCAACGGAGAACAAAGGAAAAACGGATTTTATTTTCAATATTAACGTCACGGAATCGAGGGAAATGAAAAATGGAAATGAAACTGGAGTCGAACAGCAGCGACACGCTCACACTTGCTGGATTGCTTAAGGCTGTTGTGGAAGACCAGTGTACTTACAGTGTACTGGAAGCTCTATAACTCCTGGCTCAGAAGGGCTTTAGAACTAAGCTGCTGTTGTCCAAACCTGTCATTATTAGCCTACAGTTAAATTAGGCATTTTTCCTCAATAAAAAGCGTTGCCAACAGTTACACAATTGACATTTCTTAATTAACAGTCTTAAAATGTTATTAAAAAGTAAAACAAGGTAAGCCAAGGCACTGGGCAGACTTTGAAGGGGGGAGGGGGAGGGGCAGGCCAGGTCACTGCCTCTCAGATGTGGGACCGGCGGCGTACTTGAAGCTAATCTTCATCATGCAATCAGCCCAGATAATCACCTGAGTGCCCTGTGGCCTCATCTATCGTTTGCGTCATCATATCTACTGGTGAGCTGACCATAATCCAGTGAGTGTGTGTGTGTGTGTGTGTGTGTGTGTGTGTGTGTGTGTGTGTGTGTGTGTGTGCTGAAGACGACAGAACCCAGTGAACCTGGCCACACAGAAGCTCTTAAGGCTAATAGTCTTCACTCACTTAATTAGGAAACAAAAAAAATGAAACCCTGCGCCACAGAACTGACAAACCAGCTTGCGAAGGACTAATTGTATTATGGGGAAGGAGATATTTGCCCACTTATGCTTATGTTCTATGACCACTGATTAGGCTAAATAACTTATTGTGGTTTGGCAAGCTACAAAGTTGGAAGTGAGCTGACTAGGCTTCATCTGTTGGAATTGATCAATGGACTAAGATGCTGGGTCCACAACTCGGGACAAAAAAAACATATTTGGTCTGCCTAGGCTAGTAGGTCTACATTGAGATCTCCTGTGGACTAGTAGCCTGAGCCCTATTCTAAGTTCCCTGCCTGCTGACAAAACATCGCTCTATCCAGCTTCCATGTTGACAATAACTGACATGGCTGCTTTAAATTTAGCCCTCACGTGGTGGTTGGGAAACCCTAGACTGGGAACTGGCACAGAGACAAGGGACAGGGATCTGGGAGCACCTACGCCTAAACAGGGCTCCAGACTAACGTTTTACACTGGTGGCAGTGCTGCCTCTAAGGTTTTCTGTAAGTGGCAGTAGCACAGAAATAGGTGTCAGCTTTTTTTTTTTTATGCAATATAACAATTCTTAAATGTACTTTCGAAAATTTGTAGGAATAAAGTTCTAAAAGGGAAAAAAAGCCAAAGCCAAAAACAAACCAAGAGCGGCACAATTAAAATCAACAAGACGTAAAAAAATAAAAAGGCCTATAGCATCCTACAAAAATTCTTAAATACACCAAAAAAGGAATCTAGACAGATCACAGATAGCCTAAGCATTTAAATGATCCCACCTACTCGCACCGCACACTGTAAGGAGAATACGAAACAAATGAACCCCTTCAAATAAGGCGTGGATGGAGGACTAACAACTAGCCATCCAACTAAGGAAAATAACAGAGTACTGTGCATTATCCCTAAACTGGCAATGTTTTCCACAGAACACCACCCCTACATATAAAAAAGCAGTGAATCACATGATCTAGTATCTACTCATGAAGCACACAGCGCCTCTGTAGCCAATGTAGTCCAAATCCTGTGGAACTTTGAACAAGATATTTCTCCCTGTCCTATACCTAGTGCCATGCCTGCTCTGACTAACAGTACCTCCACTGAATGTCACTGTCTTAAAGATATGCTGCTGACAGGTATGTGTGGAATGCAAGCCAGGCACATTATTACGTGGAATAGGTGGGGTCCTGGTGCTACATACGTGTAGACTCTGTCTACACAAACACAAAAGCTGACAAGTACAGTTAAATTGATGTTCACTCCCTGTGGTGCAGCTGTTCTGCCAGGCAATACAGGACCTAAAAAACTCATAGAACAGCGACAGAGCATTTAATGTATTTCTGTACACTAAAAATGCCTGTACCTTATCAATGCAAGATATGTTAGCTTAATTTAGCATAGTGTTTGAGAAGTTATCTCAAATCACTTTTTCTTACTGAGGCACTTGAACTTTATTTGGTGAAGCCAGCTCTGGTGCTTTTCACTACAACAGCACTCCAAAAACATTTAAACAAACACACAAACAAACAAAGCGGCGGAAATGAGTTTCCTCCGGAGGGTGGCTGGCATCTCCCTTAGGGATAGGGTGAGAAGTTCAGCCATTCGTGAGGGACTCTGAGTAGAGCCGCTGCTTCTTTGCGTAGAAAGGAGCCAGTTGAGGTGGTTCGGGCATCTAGTAAGGATGCCACCTGGCCGCCTCCCTAGGGAGGTGTTCCAGGCACGTCCAGCTGGGCGGAGGCCGCGGGGCAGACCTAGGACCAGGTGGAGGGATTATATCTCCACACTGGCCTGGGAACGCCTTGGAATCCCCCAGTCAGAGCTGGTTAATGTGGCCCGGGAAAGGGAAGTTTGGGATGCCCTGCTGGAACTGCTACCTCCGCAATCGACCCCGGACAAAGCGGATGAAGATGATGATGATGACAAACAAACACTAGGCTATATAAATGACTACTGTCTGAGTCTGGGGTTTTGCTGATTTCGGGGCAGTGACATGGCATCTAGAATAAATTCATGGAACTCTTACCTAAAGCGGCTCTGGGCAGAAAGACATCTGGAAAGACTTGAATCAACCAACAACCTATTCATCCTGGGAACCAAATGGTCCTCATTTACTTCTGTGAAGAACCTACTCCCTCATAACCTGCTTACCAAGAAAAGTAACACTTGGGTAGCAACGGGGGCAGTGCATATTATAGCTTGAAATCTGAACAAATGTTAGGAATATATTAGTAATATACTCGTAGAACAGTGGTTCACAAAGGCATGACAGTGAATAAACGCTATGAATGTCATGAATGCTTCTAGAGGTTGAGTTCATAATTTCAATGGTCAAAGCATACATAACACAATCAATTGGTCAAAACAACCCAATCAATTGGTCAAAACAACGAAAGTCACATGGATGATGATGATGTGACACGCCACAACTCTCGCTCTCTCTTTCTCTTTCAATATCCATCACTTTACTATAACAATTAATAATACAAAAGTGATTAAAGAACATGACATCAGATAGCGATAGGTGCCTAATGTTATGTAGCAATGCAGCTTCTTCAAATGGGATCTTGCTAACATCAGGCGCTAACATTCCGTTACCTTGGCATTCTAATGTTTGTTGTCAAAATGGTAAAATAAAATTATTTAAAAAAGGCCACACATACCCATGTCAAAAGGCTCTCACACAGTTCAACTCGGTCCACTGAATCCAAAGCACTCATCGTAATCAAGTCAGTCCACGTTGACAGACAGCTAATGTTAGCTCTTTATCCAAAAATGGCCAGCTGAAATGGCTAGCACGGTTAGCTTGATGACCAAACGACTAGGCTAGACTGATTCGAACTGACTGGTTGAGGTTCTCTCGCACGGTAATTTCCACTAGCGCTAGGATGTCACAAGCCGATCGGAAAATCACGAGACAGATACAATCTACGAAAATATATCTATGTTTAATCATAAATTGTTTTGTTTACCGCCCTCGAATTTTGTTGTCTTATCAAATACAGAGGCACAGAAACAAACACCCAGACAGCCGCCGTCTGTCTCTTCCCGTTACTCTTTTTTTCCAACCAGCTGAGGCTCCGGTATGCCACCCTATGTGACGAGAAAGATATCTAGAGCCTGGCAAGAGTAATCCTACTAAAACAATATATCTTATTAATTCAAGCAAGAATAAATCTAAGATATGTTTTTGCACGTTTATTATATGTGATAGAAAACATTGTTTAGAGATGGTATAACTAAGTGAATGTATAACGGTAAACCGTCAACACTTTCTAGAAGGCAAAGCATCGGACAACATTATGAGGGTAAGCAGTCCATGAAGGACCCCTGTAAGAATGCGGAAGTATTTTAGTTGGGTAGCAATTGCATCAGTGTAAACGTTATGAGAGTAAGAAATGTTTGATAAACTGGCATGTCAGCATGTCATGTTGTAGCTAATTTTAATGGATATGGTAAGCGACAGCATTTAACCATGTTATTGGCTTTGTTATCTGCGAATATACAAATATTTCACTATGTTGCACTTTGTAGTGGCAAAGTGAAAGTATGTACAAGCTAACGTTAACATCGCTAACTTAAACTGGCTAGCATTAGGTTAGATAACTGTTACGACGGTTAGATGCACGTTCACCACTTGTCAAGATGCCATTCTCAGCTTTGGCTTTTACTGGCTTAGTGACCGCTGTGACACTCAAGATAACCGTTTATTTGCTTCTTCATAATCTCATTGCCAGCTCTGTAATGAGCTTGAATGGCTGGCTGCATTAACCACCTAGTTTAGTTTAGTCATGTTCGTATAGCCTACTGTACTGACTTATTGAGAGCATTGTGATTTCATAAGTTATGCCGTAGCTAGTGCAGTATACAATCAAGAAATTGGTAATATAGTTTGCTAACAATTTTTTGTGGTTTTGTGCGCCCGTTGTTGCTGTTGTGTCCAGTGGTACACAATATGAGCCGATGTGATGGAAGACAACCAGTGTGGGGATGTGAACTACTTGATTCAAGATGAAGATTCACTGATAGAAGGTGTCAGCAACCCTGTGCTGATCGTTGTAGTTTTAAGTGTCACGTTTCTGGTTGGCCTTCTGGCACTGCTCTGCAGGTAGGCCACATGCATAGTTGAAGGACCTTCCCACTAGCATTAAAAGCCGTTTAAAAAAATATCTTAGATAAATATGGTTCTGTGTACTTTTATTTAAGACACACACTAAGTAGATAATTCTAGTGTATTTTAGGTTTTGTTAGAAAGTTTTCAATGCTCCAGCACACCAGTAGCTGAGCACTGCAAATGGCGTTGAATATTTTGCCTTTGACCCTTTTTTCCAGAGATGACCACCAGAACATTCACCCTGAGAACCAGGAGCATGTGCGTGCCGTGCGCCAGCAGCTCCAATCAGAGCAGGAGGTAAAGTTTTAATGAACTATCTGGAACAACCTTTCAAAATGGATTTTGTCACTTTTTGGGGAGTTTTGGGTTCTCTTCCGTGTTGTACAACCCATGATTGAACCAAACAAGAGACTTAACCCAATTCTACTTTTCGGAGAATGGTGTGGTGGTACTTAGAGCAGTCGTTCCTGGTGTGTGTGACCAGTTTTCCCCCTGTGCCGTTGACAGGAAACACCGGCCGAGCCCAGGACCCAGTACTACACAGACATGTCCTGCCCAGTGTGTCTGCAGCAGGCAGTGTTACCCGTGGAGACCAACTGTGGACACCTCTTCTGTGGTAAGTCAGGCAGGCTGGCCGTATCTAAGACCTTATCTGTTGAGATGAAGTTACATACAGTACCAGTGAAAGGTTTAGACAACCTTTCCCATTCACTTTAATGGGAAAGTGTGTCCAAACTTTTGACTGGTACTGTATGCATAGACTGTTGCCTATATCCCAATCTCAACCCTGGAATGATTTCAGTGTTTGTCATTATTGGGTGAAATCCATGTTTCCCCCTTTTCACACCTTGTTCTATAAGAGGAGAGTGATGCTACTACACCCATTCATAATGAGGCTAGCAGTGTTAACATCTCCCAGTAATAATGTAATTACGTTGTGCTGTTATAACTGTGTGTTGTTGTTGTTGTTCTGTCTCATCTTAAAGGATCCTGTATAATTGCCTACTGGAGATATGGAAACTGGTTGGGTGCGATCAATTGTCCCATCTGTCGACAGATAGTAAGATGAGATCCTGTTTTCTAAAAAGATTGTCTCACAATCTTATACTATATTGGAGCTAACATTGTTCAAATAGGTTGCTGTTTTTGTTAATAGTAATCAACATAATAATAACAATAACAATCCTTTTATTTTGCAGTACAAATGGCTTCTAAAGCTATGTACCTTTCACAGGGCACGCTTTGCATTCTGTTGTGTCTCTTCTGGCCCCTGCTCCACTGACCTGCGTACCCCCCCCCCTCCTCCTCCTCCTCCTCCGTTTGCAAGGTGACACTGCTGTTCCCCCTGTTCCACCAGCACTCTAGTCCGCAGAGGGTCCAGGACGGAGAGGCCGAGCCACTCTTCATCCTCAGGGACATCAACGACTACAACCGCAGGTTCTCCGGAGAGCCCAGATCTGTGAGTGCCTGCGCCGGCTATGTGTCCTCCTCGTACGTGTTGATCCAATCTATTGATTATCAGCAACTCATCTGTCCCCCTTAATATCTTGTCTCTCTCTCTCTCTCTCTCTCTCTCTCTCTCTCTCTCTCTCTCTCTCCTGTCCCTCTCACCTTTTCTCTTTCTCTCTAACCTTATTCAAACCCTTCCTTCCTTCCTTCCTCCCTTCCTCCCTTCCCTCCTGTCTCAGATCATGGAGAGACTGCGTGACGTGCCCACCCTCCTGCGCCACGCCTTCAGGGAGATGTTCTCCATGGGCGGCCTCTTCTGGATGTTCCGTATACGCATCCTGCTCTGCCTGGTGGGGGCGCTCACCTACCTGGCCTCGCCGCTCGACTTCATCCCCGAGGCGCTGTTCGGCCTGCTGGGCTTCATGGACGACTTCTTCGTCATCCTCCTCCTCTTCGTCTA
>JAPMUY010001328.1:75000-117500 GCA_026901105.3 Galaxias olidus
CGTGTATGTGTATGTGTCAACTTCTTTGCCCAATACGCCCATGCAGTTGTTTTTCAGTGCCAAAAGGTGGGTAGTTTCTTGGACCTCAACTCTTTGATCTCTCACTCTCTCTCTCTCTCTCTCTCTCTCTCTCTCTCTCTCTCTCTCTCTCTCTCTCTCTCTCTCTCTCTCTCTCTCTCTCTCTCTCTCTCTCGCTCTCTCTCTCTCTCTCTCTCTCTCTCTCTCTCTCTCTCTCTCTCTCTCACTCTCTTTCTCACCCTCTCTCTCTACTCTCTCTCTCTCTCTCTCTCTCTCTCTCTCTCTCTCTCTCTCGCTCACCCACTCTCTCCGTCTCTGGCTCTTCCACCAGGATCGATGAACAGCCTTTTTCCAGCCTCTAAGGCGAAACCCACAGGGACGATGATTTATTGTGCCCGGTAGCTCCATAGACTCTCTCTTTCTCTCTTTCTCTCTCTCTCTCTCTCTCTCTCTCTCTCTCTCTCTCTCTCTCTCTCTCTCTCACACACACACACACACACACACACACACACACACACACACACACACACATTTAGATTCATAAACTCTGCTCTCCTCTGCCTCACAACTTTCAGCGGTGAGATGGCAAATCGGTGGGGAAAAGGGACAAACAATGCGAAAGCACTGAGTTAAGTATTATTATTTTTTTATTTTTTTACTTATGGACCTACCAGGCAGAAGAAGCATAAAACATGTGTTGACATTGCTCACATGAAAAACCAGAGATTATTTCCAAATTGGCCAGAACCACGAGGGATTTGTGTGTCAGATCAGAGCCACGTGTGAATCATAAATCTCCCTTAGATTCTCATTCAATGGCAGTCATCCTTGTGACCCACTCAGCAACCATGAGTGGTATTTTACTCATAGTTGTCTGTATGTTTCTCTCTTTCTCTGTCTCTCTCTCCATCTTACGTTCATATTAATATTGCATACATACATTTGAACCTTGTAAAATCTAAATGTATAAACAGTAAACTCCTACAGACAGTGTATTCATAATATTTGTTTCTCATTCAGAGAGATCGTCAGCTATATGTTGAATCCCTCCACCAGTATCTCATACATAATGTTAACAACAGTTTGCTTCATGTTCCACGCGGAGGAATCTGTCCTTCCACCTGTTCGACAGCTGCTAGCCGTCATCTGCCGCCTCGCTCTCGTCTCCCAGGGTGAAGATTGCAGACGTGTGTCGGGTCAGAGCTACGCCAGCTCCGTTTAGATGCCGATCCTCTATCGCCATAACAGAGGGATGCGGTTGTGATTTGAGATCGATGTTATACCAATTTGCAAGCCGTAACCTGGTTACCCAACACCTGAACATGCAATTAAGCATCCGTGTAAGGGAAATGTGTCATCGTGAGAAGGATTGTTTTTTTAATCTCTCAATCTCTGTTTAGCCAGGTCAACTTGAAACACACACAAAAAAAATCTTCAATAACAAGTGATCAAGTGATTTCAAATAACACATTTGAAGATAATGAGTGCATTTTTATAAGCAAGATAGGAAAAAATAAACCCCGTTAAATGTTTCAAACCTAGTGATTTTGATGTGATTTTGTAACAACAGCAAAGGGCTAGATTGTTATTACATTTCACTTGAGTCCCTTTTGTTCAAATGTCCTCTATGGATATTTTTTAAACATTTTATCATATTTTTTTGTAAATGTTTTGACTGACCACTTATATGTGCCATCCTCCGTTCTGTTGTTTTTTTTTCTTTCTGTAATGCACGAGCCCGTTATTGCTGTGATGAAACGCAAATCCTTTCATTTCTGATTCCTCTCGTTCCTCCAACTTGTTCCTCTGACAGATGACAAAAACATTTCCCCTCTGCCTTACTCATTCTCCAGCTAACCGCTTCTTTTCGGTAATGGCATACGCTATAAGGAATGTTCTAAATATAAGATTTCCTAAAACTGAGTTTGCGTGAGGTCATTGTCTTCCCCAGGAAACAGGCATTTAATTCCGGAAAACTTCTTTATCCTTTCTTAATTGTTGACAGTCGTCTGATTTTACGAAACATTTTTCCTCAGGGAGGCACCTAAAGCATTGTTATTCCTCTGTCATAAATATTTTAGATTCTGCTCTTAAGTCAGTCTTGATCTTTGGCCCCTACAGGCACGTTTTCTTTTATAGCTTTACTGTAAAGCCAGACTAAGGGAGACATTAATTAGCACGTAAATTCCCTGAAGAAGCCTATACCTCAGCACCAATAGGGTCCTAACATATCTTTAAAAACACATGATTCAATTCTCTCACATTCACTCAATCATTCACTCTATTCACGTGAACGATAAAACGTGAACAAAACACTTTAAACATTTTCGAAAGCGTTAATAGCATCTTTTACATGGCACGATGATAAAATCTCCTAATGTGGGTTTAGTGGTGTGTTTTTAATTAACCACAGGCCCTTCAAAATGTCTGACCTCATTGCCATGGAAACCTCTTGGTCAGTTTGAAATCCCATAGCAAACAAACGGAGAGCCAAGCTGATCAAAGACACATGTCTCAAATGATTAACAGCTGATTAGCTCATTCACTCTCTCACCCCCCCCCCCCCCCCACCCACACACACACACACACACACACACACACACACACACACAGACACGCACCACCACCACCAAAAAAGTAAAAATAAATAAAAATAAAATAAAATGCTTTTTCCACACAAAAACAGCAAATTCCATCATAGTGGCACCATTCTGGGCAATTTTATCTAACTGCTTTTCTTTTTTATATCTGCAAGTTTTTTCTTGGAGGGAGGGACGCGGGACGGATAGAGAGAGTATTGAAAGCGGTGGGGGTTGGCTGTGGCCTAACCCCTTCAGCAAGCATGGCTCATTGGCCTCCTTCTCCCCCTGTGGCTCCGACCGTGGACGACGCTGCCCCCCCCCCCCCCCCCGCCCCCACCCAGCCTGGAGTCTGGCGGACGCTTGTCAGCACCGCTCCAAGTCCTTCTCCCTCCACGTCTTCCTCCTCCAGCTCCCGTCGTCTCTCTCGTTCTTTGCAAACGTCTCTCTATTGTTCAAACTGCCCTTTTCTCTCCGGTCCCCTTTGTTATTTACCCCCCACCCCCCCACCCCACCCTGCTCTATATATCTAATATCCTCCCCCATATTTCTGAGATAAGTTAGAGTCCCAAATCGTCAATATAAACATGAACAAATGCTGCTCTAAGAGAGGAAACAAGTGTCCTCCCTCCCCCGTCCTCCTCCTCCTCCTCCTCTTCCTCACACTCGCCTCGTGGTGTGGAGAAAACACACCTGTTCCAGTTGGTGTGTGTTGGCTTCCTCGCTTGGCTGAGATGTCAGAGATGATGAGAGGCATGCTTGTTTTGTGGCGCATGATCATGAAATCCGCCATGTCTGTGCCTCTCGATGTGTTTACCGAGTACCAGCATACTGGCGCCTGATTCACACAAATGATCATTTCACCCCCCCCCAAAACAGAGTGGTCCGCTTCTGAATGGATGTTTTTACTAATCCCCACACACAGCGCTTTGGGTTTTAAAGATGGGTTTTCTCCCGTCTCCTTAATTGTCTCTCCTTCTATGTGTTTCTCCTCTCGGGAGATTGATTGACACACTCAGGTTGCATTAGCGCTGGGCCCCGGCAGTGCATTGACACCTCACACACACTTACTGCTTTCATTCCCTCCTCCTCTTCCCTCCTCCTCTTCCCTCCTCCTCTTCCCTCCTCCTCTTCCCTCCTGTCCTCCCTCCGTCAACTCCGTCTCTCTCTCCTTGTCCCCTTCCCTCCCTCCCTCACTACGTCTTCCTCTCCCTCCCTCCATTTTTTTCTCCCTTCCTACCTTCCCTCCTTTCTTCCTCCCTCCCTTCCTTCCTTCCTTCCTTCCTTCCTTTCTTTTCTTCCTTCCTTTCTTTCCTTCCTTCCTTCCTTCCTTCCTTCCTTCCTTCCTTGCCTCCCTTTATCTCTCCCTCTATCCCTCCCTCCCTCCTCCTAGCTCTGGACTCTGAATCACTCAGTAATGCTAGGGGGGGAGGGGGGGGGGAGGGGGGGGGGGGGATGTACACCCCTGGTCCAGTGTGTGCCAGCCCTCAAAACTTAAAGCTCTCTGTGTGTGTATGCTTGGGGTGTGTGTGGTGTTCTGTTTGTATGTGTGTAGCGTGTAGTGTTTATGCGTGTGTGTGTGTGTGTGTGTGTGTGCGTGTGTGTGTGTAGTGTTTGTGTAGCGTATGTGTGTTGGCTTAGCTGCTCCATTCTGTAGTCAACACCAAGTCTGACCTATGACCCCCGGACCTCTGACAGCATCACTTGATTCTTTCAGGGTCACTGGGTTCAAATGTATGTGTCCTGTAGCATCACACACTCACCAGCACACTTTCTTTCTTTCTTTCTTTCCTTCTTTCTCTCAAAAGCTTTTGATATTTTCTCTCTCTTCCCCTCTCTTTCTCTCTCCACTCTTTGTCTCTCTTTTTCCTGTCTTTCTTGCACACACACACACACACACACACACACACACACACACACACACACACACACACACACACACACACACACATCATACACAAACACAATCACACAAACACACACACGGTCACACACACACACACACACACAATCACACAATCACACACACACACACACACACACACACACACACACACACACACACACACACACACACACACACACACACACACACACACACACACACACACACACACACACACAAAATCAACATCTCCGAACCCTAACACCCTTCTGGGCCTGGAAACCCGGCTCGAGTTATTCCACTGTGAGGGGCTGCCCACACATCTTTAGGATTCATCGCCAGGCACGGAGACAAAGCTGCCTGCCGTAAGAGAGACAGTTCTTGTGTTTGTGACATTTGAATACTGTATTGAGATGTCCTGCTGTGCAAGCATGGATTATACTATCTTGGCTTTGTTTAGTGGAGACGTCGATGACATGGTTGACCTTTCACAGCTAGTGACAGTGTGCCTGAGACGATCTCTATCCCGACAATGTTGACTGTTCTCATGTTGTTTTGGGGGGGGGCAGAGTGTGAGACATTTGAATAGCACGGTGGCTCGGTGGTTAGCACTGTTGCCTCACAGCAAGAATGTCCTGGGTTCAATCCCCACCTGACCCAAGGGCGTTTCTGTGTGGAGTTTGCATGTTCTCCCCGTGTTTGCGTGGGTTTCCTCCGGGTACTCCGGTTTCCTCCCACAGTCCAAAAAAACATGCAGATTAATTGGTGACTCTAAATTGCCCGTAGGTGTGAATGTGAGTGTGAGTTGTTGTCTGTCCCTATATGTCGGCCCTGTGATAGACTGGCGACCTGTCCAGGGTGTACCCCGCCTCTCGCCCTGTGTCCGCTGGGATAGGCTCCAGCCCCCCCCCCCCCCCCCCCCCCCCCCCCCCGTGACCCTGTACAGGATAAGCGATAAGCGGTAAAGCTAATGGATGGATAAACTAGCAGAACAAACAAACAGATGGTTACTGTCACTCTCACTTATCTTCGCCGGATAACATATTTGCTGCTGGTAGCAAAAAAAAAAAAAAGAATAATTAAGTATGACGTTTGAACCTGCATTCAGTTCCTAGAATGAATTCGCATTTATTGAACGCACATTTTGTGTATTGTTGTTTTGTTTTTTCCAGACAACGGTAAGAGAAAAGTGTAAACAACTGTTGTGGTGGTTCCGTCTCAGACAGAGTTTCGGCAGCGGTCTGAACGGGGCCATGCATGACTCGCGTGTCTCTCTGCTCCTTTTGTCGGTTTCCATATGACTGCAGACTCTCTTCTGAAAACACACAGACGCACGCAACAAGGCTTTCCACTTTCACACAGTGAACCCACCCAGACAACAGGCAGGCAGGCAGGCGAGCAGGCAGGCGAGCAGGCTTTCCCTCCGCACAGCCCAGCAAACCACTCCCCACCCCCTCCATCCATCTCTGCCTTAATTCTCAGAGTTTAATTTTGCATAATAATTCATTATCCACAGCAATGACTTTCATCTTGATTAAATGTATGAATACAGTGGTTTGGGAGAGGTGTGTGTGTGTGTTTGTGGGGCGGGGGGGGAGGGGGGTCAATTGCTTATTGACTGGAAACTGCTGCCGCCCACTTCCTCCTCCTCAAATGACTAGATGAAGCGAATAGGAGTTGGACTTCATGCCTTTTCACTGCTGAGCCACCCGTTTTACAGCACAGAAAAAAAAGATGTGTTCTGTGTTCCTCAAATTCGACCATTCCTATATTAGGATCTAGTGTACTTTAGAAACTACCTGTATGTCTGTACATGAATCAAACTCAGCTGAGAGAGAGAGAGAGAGAGAGAGAGAGAGAGAGAGAGAGAGAGAGAGAGAGAGAGAGAGAGAGAGAGAGAGAGAGAGAGAGAGAGAGAGAGAGAGAGAGAGAGAGAGAGAGAGAGAGAGAGAGAGAGAGAGAGAGAGAGAGAGAGAGAGAGAGAGAGAGAGAGAGAGAGAGAGAGAGAGAGAGAGAGAGAGAGAGAGAGAGAGAGAGAGAGAGAGAGAGAGAGAGAGAGAGAGAGAGAGAGAGAGAGAGAGAGAGAGAGAGAGAGAGAGAGAGAGAGAGAGAGAGAGAGAGAGAGAGAGAGAGAGAGAGAGAGAGAGAGAGAGAGAGAGAGAGAGAGAGAGAGAGAGAGAGAGAGAGAGAGAGAGAGAGAGAGAGAGAGAGAGAGAGAGAGAGAGAGAGAGAGAGAGAGAGAGAGAGAGAGAGAGAGAGAGAGAGAGAGAGAGAGAGAGAGAGAGAGAGAGAGAGAGAGACGAGAAAGAGAGAGAGAGAGAGAGAGAGAGAGAGAGAGAGAGAGAGAGAGAGAGAGAGAGAGAGAGAGAGAGAGAGAGAGAGAGAGAGAGAGAGAGAGAGAGAGAGAGAGAGAGAGAGAGAGAGAGAGAGAGAGAGAGAGAGAGAGAGAGAGAGAGAGAGAGAGAGAGAGAGAGAGAGAGAGAGAGAGAGAGAGAGAGAGAGAGACGAGAGAGAGAGAGAGAGAGAGAGAGAGAGAGAGAGAGGAAGAGGCGGAGAGAGAGAACGCGAGGGAGACAGAGAGAGAGAAAGAGTCAGAGAGAGAGAGAAGGAACGAGAGAGAGAGAGAGAGAGAAGGAACGAGAGAGAGAGAAAGAGAGAGAGAGAGAAGGAACGAGAGAGAGAGTGAGAGAGAGATAAAGAGAGAGAAGGAATGAGAGAAAGAGAGAGAGAGAGAGAAGAGGTTGTAAAATCTGTTTGGACCAGTGCACCACAGGATCAGGGGCCTCAAGCTGCTGCAGGCAAAGAGCTCATCTCATTTGAATCATTATGGAAGCAACTAGAGCACGTCGTTATTGTGTCCAAATCAGACCCAGTCAGTGCATCGGGCGGCAGGACCACGGCGTGGCAGAAGGGGGGGGGGGGGGGGGGGGTGGTCTTTTGGGGGGTTGGGGTGGGGGGGTGGGGAATGGGGGGGGGGGGGGCAAAGGGTGGTCTTTTGGGGGATTGGGGGGTTGGGGGCGGGGGTGGGGGGGGGGGAATGGGGGGGGGGGGGTAGTTGGGGGAAAGACACTCTTGGGGCAAATCCCGAGAATGTAACTGAATAATTGCCCGCGATGAATTCAATCTTCATTAGACTGGCCGCAGTTAACCGTGCGTGGGACCAAATGACCCCTGAACAGTGTGTCCATTAGTCTCCCTGTCGAATGTTCCACAGTAACTTTTTTTTTAAACAAATGGGGGAGGGGAGAGGGGGGGCGGGTGAATCCATAAATGTATAAAGACATGAAGTAGCATTGAACAAGACCGCAGTTTGAACTATTATACATCTGAAAGAAGACCTGCATCACACATTCCTGACCTCTGAACAAATCCTCCCTTTTTCATACATATCCCTTTATCAGTCCTGTTTTCCTCATCCTGTCCTCTGTCTCTTTCTCTCCTCCTGTCTTCCGTCAGCCTCTCTTTTCTTCTCCTCTTTTCTTTCTGCCACCCTTTCTTTCTGCTACCGTCCTCTGACCCTTCTTTCGCTTCTCTTACCCTCTTTTCTCCTCCCTTTCCACTCTTTCAATTTCTCTATCCCCTCTTCTTCCCCGTTTCTTCCCATCTCTCTTTTCATCTCTCTTTCCATCTTTTTGTTCATCTCTCTTACCCCTCTCTTTGCCCTCTCTCTTTACCATCTCTCTCCTCTCTTTCCATCTCTCTTTCTCCCCTCTCTTGTACTATCTCTCTTTCTCTTCTTCTTCCCTCTCTTTCCTCCCACACATGTCCCTTCCCATCACTTCCCCCTACCTGCTCACACGCCTTCACCGCCCCCAACCTCCCTTTCATCCCCCCTTCCTCTTTCTCATCCTCCTCTTCTCTATCGACTACCTTCTACCTTCCCTCCCTTCTCCCTCAGCAGAATGGATTTGTGACTCCTCTCATCCCTCCACCCACAACCCTCCCTCCCTCCCTCCCCCCTTCCCTCCCTTCCTCCCTCCTCCCCCCATCACCAGAATATGTGTCAGTAAGAAGACTCCTCCATGACCGCCGTCACTCTGACGCAGTCGTCACGGTGACTATGGGAGCAGGCCTCCCTGTGATTGGTGGAGAGACAGGCCCCGATGTTGAGTGGGATCCTGACTCATGGTGAGGTGGGCAGGACCGGCCCTGAGTCACTGGTGGGATGGCCGGTGCCCAGCTTGTGCGCACACACACACACACACACACACACACACACACACACACACACACACACACACACACACACACACATACCACATACACACACACACATACTAACATAAACACACAACCTACACACAAACTACACACACACACACACACACACACACACACAATACACCCAACACGTCTAACTGATATATACACTCCATGCATAGATACAAAGATTCACACACACACACACACACACACACACACACACACACACACACACACACACACACACACACACACACACACACACACGATCACACCGACACAAATATCACTTCTACTGTAACCTGGCTGACTCCCTAATGCACACAGCTCAATTAGAACATTAGAATGAAAATTCTGCTGAAAGGAAGAGACAGCCAGATTGACATTCAGATTCCCCTGAAGATTCATCATAAACGAAGCTCTATATTACAGCTTTACTGCAGTGTTGCAACGCTGTTACAACAGATGAGCTCGAGAAGATCTAAATGGCTGGTAATGTTGGCAGAGACTTTAACAAAAAACTCACTTTTATACGCACGTGCATAAACACACACACACACACACACACACACACACACACACACACACATAGAAGGGCAGACGCAGAAACACACACACACACACACACACACACACATATAGAAGGGCAAACGCAGAAACACACACACACACACACACACACACACACACACATGTAGAAGGGCAGACGCGCAAACACGCACACAGACCTAAATGCTTTCGAACAAGTGTAACATGTTTTCCCAAAGTAAACCCAAACCACATGGCACCCTGCATTACAGCGTTGCATATGTATTGGCAGCTGGACGAGTTATGTCACCCGTTTCCAAGGAAACTCAATCCATACCATTTCCATGGACTCATAAGTCAGGCATTCTGCTCTCCAAAGACAGTTGGGAATGCAACTGTTCAAAGGCGAGGATTTAAAGTCTGAGCAGAAATCTAAGTTGTTTATAAAATAAAAATGGCAAGGCTTTTTAGAGAGGGAAAATACGTCTTTTTGAAAGCACGTAACGAGTTGCATTCCTTGCCAAAAATAATATGTTAGCCAAAATATAGTTCCCAAACGTTCACTTAAAACTTTACATGTGAATACTTTTACAGATACGTACATTACTTGCAATAAATCCTTTGAAAAGAAATGTTTCATATGATGAAATTTTAAGACATCAAACTCTAAATATCTAATATTGCATTTTCTTTCTCCAGCCATTTCAACAATTTTCAAGATTCCCCACAGGGAAGTGACATTTACATTTTTGAAGATTTTTTACACATATTCTCACAGATACTATATTCACACCTGTCAAATGTGGTTATCCACATGTGAGAGATGATTCCCTCTGACAGCCCAGCAGGCACAGCGGCATTAGAGGGCTCCCTGAGACGCTAACCACCAAAAAGGAGGGTCACGATGACAAGTGGTGGGATGTACAGCACAGGTTGTATTCTGTAATCCCGCGTAACATCTGTAAATCGTGGCGATGGTGCTACTTTAGTTGATGTACACCTCCTCAAACAAAATGTGAACAAACCTGTATGACAGCTTGTAAGCTATATCAAGTTGCCCTGGGAAGGTTAACCAGGATTCAGGTGGACAACAGCTGTCTAAACACAGGCCGCTGGTTTGGAGCCACGGTTGACCCCCACGTCCACCCAAGGTCGGCCCCCCCGCACCAGGCTCACCTTCCCTGGGCAGAATCAGCGTGACGAGCCCCTCGCTTCTCTGGTTCTCTGTCTCTCTCTCTCTCTCTCTCTCTCTCTCTCTCTCTCTCTGTGCACGACATAAACCACCAGCTCATTAAGCCTCCAGCACTGCTCATTTGCATTAACCTTTTACTTCAGAATTTCAGGCTTTTTTTTCTTGTATTCTCTCAATCTCTCCCTCTCTCTCATTCCTTCGCTCTCTCTCTCTCTCTCTCTCTCTCTCTCTCTCTCTCTCTCTCTCTCTCTCTCTCTCTCTCTCTCTCTCTCTCTCTCTCTCTCTCTCTCTCTCTCTCTCTCTCTCTCTCTCTCTCTCTCTCTCTCTCTCTCTCTCTCTCTCTCTCTCTCTCTCTCTCTCTCTCTCTCTCTCTCTCTCTCTCTCTCTCTCTCTCTCTCTCTCTCTCTCTCTCTCTCTCTCTCTCTCTCTCTCTCTCTCTCTCTCTCTCTCTCTCTCTCTCTCTCTCTCTCTCTCTCTCTCTCTCTCTCTCTCTCTCTCTCTCTCTCTCTCTCTCACACCACAGCCCAGAGGCAGATTATCACAAAACCATGATTGGGTAAAGTGGGAAGAGAGAAGGGGAAGTGTACTTTTTGCGTGTCAGAGGATGAGGTTAGGTTAATCTAAAGATCTCTTTCAACGGTGAAAATAGCTACATTTGAGGGGGGGGGGGGGGGGTCAGGTAAAAAAGAGATTCCTCTTTTTCAGAGCAAAGAAAAACACCCAGTTTTGATTGCGGACCTGCAGAATTGATCCAGGTCAAAGTTTAACAGCAAACATACTCTCAGCCCAGGATTTTTGAGGGAAAGTAGCAGCGACATGACCGGAGCGTGGATCAAAAGACATTCTATTGGAATGACACGAATAGGCCTCACAGTATGAAAGGTCAGTAGGAAACGCAGTTCAGGCAGTTCTGTAATGGTCCAATCTTCTGTGCCACATCAATAAAGATATACAGCCATATCCTACCCTTAAACCCACACACAGTCCACTGGCATCAGGGTCTCCAAGACATGTATGAATGCTTATGCAAATGTGAAAAAAAAACAAAAAAAAACTATATTGTGCACCGCGGTCTTCAATTTGACATCTTTGTTTTTCGTGACGGAAGATGATAATCCATGTTTGCGTTTCAATGGTTGTTCTTATTCTAGTGGAGCAAACAATTTACACTCTGCGTGTGTGTGGTCACTCGAACAGATTGGACAGCCTACCACACCCCTGTGACTGTGTCTGAGTAGTGTTGTTGGAGGGATGTAGTAGGCATCAGACACAGTCTAACTCACTGACTCTGTGTCTGAGTAGTGTTGTTGGAGGGATGTAGTAGGCATCAGACACAGTCTAACTCACTGACTCTAAATCAGACACAGTCCAACTCACTGACTCTGAATCAGACACAGTCTAACTCACTGACTCTAAATCAGACACAGTCCGCTGTGCACCCAGCTGGCCTACTTCACCCTCTCTGTTTTGCAATACTGACATCACGTGAAGACACACAGAATGATATGTCCCGACGTTTCTATTGTTTTAACTACGGTGTGTGTTTCTATTGTTTTAACTACGGTGTGTGTTTCTATTGTTTTAACTACGGTGTGTGTTTCTATTGTTTTAACTACGGTGTGTGTGGGACATACAGAGACGGAGCATGGGACATACAGAGACGGAGCATGGGACATACAGAGACGGAGCAAGGGACATACAGAGACGGAGCATGGGACATACAGAGACGGAGCATGGGACATACAGAGACGGAGCATGGGACATACAGAGACGGAGCATGGGACATACAGAGACGGAGCATGGGACATACAGAGACGGAGCATGGGACATACAGAGACGGAGCATGGGACATACAGTATCACGTCGGGGGGCTCCCACACTGGTTGTTGCGACCCAATAGCGGACCTGAACCCGATAGGTTGTACAGTAGGTATTCTCAAAGAAACCACGGAACACGGAGTAGTCAAAGACAAGGTTTAGCTCTTTACTTGGACATCAACAAAACGTAATGACAGACAAAGGATGGGCAACACAAGCAGGGCTATATAAAGGGCAAACGAAGCATAAGGAAACCAATAACCAAACAACACACAGGTGAAAATAATAGAACACTAATGAGCTGAGGTGCTGTTGCCTCAGGAGCTGTCCTCGGTCCTGATCCTCCCTCAGGTAGGCAAAGGAGGATCTCGACCCTGACATACAGAGATGGAGCATGGGACATACAGAGACGGAGCATGGGACATACAGAGACGGAGCATGGGACATACAGAGACGGAGCACGGGACATACAGAGACGGAGCACGGGACATACAGAGACGGAGCACGGGACATACAGAGACGGAGCACGGGACATACAGAGACGGAGCACGGGACATACAGAGACGGAGCATGGGACATACAGAGACGGAGCATGGGACATACAGAGACGGAGCATGGGACATACAGAGACGGAGCATGGGACATACAGAGACGGAGCACGCAAAAGGCTGGCCACTGTCCGTGTCGGTGAACTCCTGAACCGCACACAGGGTGAAATGAGGCCGGCAATTGCCTTGGGGTGAAAACGCTCTCTTCCTCTACCTCGCTCTCTCCCTCTGCCTCGCTCTCTCCCTCACACACACACACACACACACACACACACACACACACACACACACACACGCACACTCACTGACACACTCACACACACACACACACAGAGACACTGACGCAGACACACACACACATACACGCACACGTGCACACTCACTGACACACACAGGCACACTCACTGACACACACACACACACACACACACATATACACGCACACATGCACACTCACTGACACACACAGGCACACTCACTGACACACTCACACACAAACACAGACACTGACTCAGACACACACGCACATACATACAAGTGTATGACACAAGGCATAACCGCATAATCTTTTCTCACGCACTCCCTTGTAGGATTTAGAGAGTGGCTGACCGCTACGTGGGAAATAAGCTGTGGTCCTATGACCACTAACAAGATCCTGAGATTCCTGCTGGTGGTTTATGGACTGTTCAATAGACAGCTGAGAGTCACTTTACGTCCTCTGATCATAGTCTTTCTTGAGTACTCTGAGGGTAGACTAATGTTGTACACATTATTGTGCACATAATTGTACACATAATAGTGTCCAAGCAAGTCCTCAATTGAATTTGTTCACGTTTAATTTGTTTATTCAGCAATTAAAACAATCTTCAATTCATAAACAAAACGCCTGATCTTAAAATCGTCAATGAAAACTCCAGTTCTCCAAGTTTTAAAGTGTGACTGTAAGTACAATGTGATTTCTTTAAAGTGACCACCCAAACACATACACACACACACACACACGCGCGCGCGCGCACGCACACACGCACACACGCGCACGCGCACACACACACACACACACACACACACACACACACACACTCCTACCTGTGGCCTCTCTCACCGTGATGCAGGCCGACAGGGCATCATATTTGGAAGGGCCGTTTTACTTCCCCTCTCTCCATTGTCAGAGCGAGTTGTTCAATCCTGAGCGGGGTTTTTATTTCTCTAATGGGGGCCGCGGAGGACAGCCAGGGGCAGTGCCATGTGAACATAATGTCATTTCAGGCATGTCCTCGAGGGTCTAGCATCCCAGCAGCAGTCCCTGTTGCTCAACCAAAAACAACCACAGGCCTCACACGGGGTCAGACAGACAGCCAGCCAGCTAGCCACTTCTAACGCAAGACAACTAGTGAGAAAACCAGCCTGCCAGCCAGCCAGCCATTCTTAATGCAAGACAACTAGTGAGGAAGCCAGTTTGCCATCCAGCCAGCCAGCTAGCCAGCCAGCCAGCCAGCCAGCCAGCCAGCCAGCCAGCTAGCCATTCTTAAGGCAAGAAAACTAGTGAGGAAGTCAGCCAGCCAGCCAGCCACTCTTAATGCAAGACAACTAGTGAGGAAGCCAGTCTGCCAGCCAGTCAGCCAGCTAGCCAGCCAGCCAGCCAGCTAGCCATTCTTAATGCAAGAAAACTAGTGAGGAGGTCAGCCAGCCAGCCAGCCACTCTTAATGCAAGACAACTAGTGAGGAAGCCAGTCTGCCAGCCAGCCAGCCAGCTAGCCAGCCGGCCAGCCAGCCAGCCATCCAGCCAGCCAGCCAGCTAGCCATTCTTAATGCAAGAAAACTAGTGAGGAGGCCAGCCAGCCAGCCAGCCACTCTTAATGCAAGACAACTAGTGAGGAAGCCAGCCTGCCAGCCAGCTAGCGAGCTAGCCAGCCAAACACCAATTCTAATGGTAGCAAGCTTTTCATGTAGTCAGTCAGCCAGCCATCCCCTCCTAATGCTAGACAACTAGTGAGACATAGCTCGACAAACAGGCAGCCACTCCTTATGCTAGCAAACCATTTACCCAATCATCGAGCCAAACCAGCTACTCCTGAAAAAAGCTAGCATCCAAGAATAGGTTAGGCAGCAGGAATTATTCTAGCCAGCCAGAACTCTTTCACTTTTTGATTGTAATATAAAAAGTGCCAGTGGCTTGATATTGTCTGAAAGCTACTTAATAATTGCCAATTCACACAAGTCAGAGCATATCGCTTTTTGAAGGGGAAGTGAAGATTGTGTTGGGCTATCTGACTTCTGCACTGCGAAACTGTAAAATTCGAACACTGAATATAGCTGAGATGATATCAGTAATTACTGGAATAAGTTATAAAAGCATTGCCTTTATGTTATCATGTAGTTATTATTAAAATGCAATTTCTTTAAAATATTGAATGTTATCAATGACTGAACATGAAACATTTCAGTTTGAATCTTTTCCCCTGGTGTTTATATGCTGCATGGTCAACAAGTGCTTCTAAATGTTGTCACAGCATCTTCGTGCCTCTGTGACATCACTTATCCTCACACAGTGCTTGTTCCTGGTTCCTGGTTGCTTGTTGCTAGTGGTTTGTGGTGGGGTCATGCGAAGTCACTGTATCGTTAAAATGGCTCTCACACAAAGGATGTGGTCCTGTGGGCCCGTCCACCAAAAGCTACATTGAACAACTGACAGTTTGTCAAAGAAATCTCGATCATAGACATTTAATAAAGAAAACTCAAGTTATTTTTGCCGTTATTTTTTTGTGGATTTTAATCAGTCCTTAAGGATTTTTACATTTTAAATTAAACTGTTTTAAAAGCTAACAGCAAAACAAAACCATACTGACATTACCAAAATGTCAGTTGAGAGTTAATAGCTAATAGAGCACTGAATAAACTGACAACAGCAACCACAACCACAACAACAACAACAACAACAACAACCACAACAACAACAACAACAACAACAACAACAACAACCTTTGCCTATAATCACAAAGCAAACGTGACATGAACAAATTATCTTTTACCAAATCTTTCGCCTTAGCTAACATTCCCCAGCGTAACTGAGATACAGTACATCCACACGCGATGATGATGAGGATGAGGATGAGGACGGTATCATTAAAAGAGGCAGATTTCACGACGCGCTCTTCATGTAAACCCGTGACACTCCTCAAGGGCAGCGGGGCCGAGCGCCCGATGTCCCGTCCCTGTCTTGGTAACGATAATTGGGATTAGCCATGCATGGTTTGCGTCACTGCAGGCAAAATATAAGCCTGTAATGAGATCATTTAAAGGTCTGGACTATTAACTGTGTTGTGGAAAAAAAATTTGAAGATTGGCACACAACCTACACACTGTGTGTGTGTGTGTGTGTGTGTGTGTGTGTGTGTGTGTGTGTGTGTGTGTGTGTGTGTGTGTGTGTGTGTGTGTGTGTGTCTATGTGTGTGTGTGTGTGTGTGTGTGTGTGTGTGTGTGTGTGTGTGTGTGTGTGTGTGTGTGTGTGTGTGTGTGTGCGTTAGTTGTACGATTGGGGGTGTTTAGGGAAAAGGGAGGGGGGGTGTTGTGGATGTTGTATTTCCAAGAGTCACAATGTATTCATTACAGTAGCCTCTCAGCATTTGACACCCATAATATGTTCTGTTTAAGGAGTTCAAAGGCCCCAGTGCTCTGACAAAATACTACATTGATTCCAAAGCAGGACACCCCTAACCACCAGCGCTGTCGTGCGTCATGATATTATTAAAAAAAGTTATCAAATAGGTCTTACTTCTATATTATAAAAAAAGAAACTCACAGTACGTCAGAATGCCATTGCTTGTGTTATTTGTGTACATAAGAAAAATCTTCCTGTCACATTTATTGAAATGTTGTAGCTGCTGTCTTTTCCCTTTTCAATATCTATGACGGCAAATGTAATGATTGTAATGATGAATGTGGTCATTTGGAAACCCTATTATTTTGCATGTGTATTGTTTATATGCTTTTGGCTATGTGTATGCCTCTAACCTCTTTTCTACATTTACAAAGTAAAGAGGCACCAATACAGCAAGCACAGAAGCAAGAGCTTTGGGCAAAATGCGTTTCCAGAAAACATAAATAGACGATCCCGAAGCATTATAAACATTTTTGTTTACATCTAAGTTAATGCTGTCTATTCGCCATGTTTCAAAGCAAATGATACAATTGGAAACGAATAAGGAGTTTAAAACTGAACGGAAAAGGCTGATTGAAATGGGTCAGAACAAAACACTGTGTGAGTGTGTGTTCGGGGGGGGGGGGGGGGGGGGGGGGGGGGGGGTCTGGATTGTAATGGTGGTGGAGGAAGTGAAACTGTTTTCTTGCCAAGTCCATGTGCTTTTTTCTAAAGGGACCAAACAGTTGAGTTCACATACAAAATATACGTGTTTAAAAATGTTGAGCTTTAGTATTGTAGACCACATTATCTGATATCGTTATTGAGTTGAAGGAATGTTTCAGCGTTTAGGAGAATAGCTGTGAGTTGTACGAACAAACAGATTGTAGATCTGTATGTCTGTACATCCAGTTCAAGGGCAGTACTGTGGTAATAAAACACCTGAAGTGAAAAAGGAACTGTTAGTTGTCAACTATCCCTGTTTCCTTTTAAGTCAAAGCTTAGTATTCGATACTAATAAGCTCTTCTTGTGCCAAACACATGATTCAAAGCAAGTATATTATCTATAGGCTAGTCATAGGGTGGGAAAGAGTGTAGATATTGCATTGAAGGTTTTATCACCTTTTTATAGTCTTGACTTGTAGATGACTTTCAACTACTCTTGAAATGTCAGCGCTATCATAAATATGTTTATCTATTTTTTGAGAAGACAAATATTCTTAATAAGTGCCTATTTACCCAAACAACAGATAATAGAACATTGTGTGGGTGTCAAAAAAATAAAAACAACTATAAATGGTGTCTGTGGCACATTGACTTTGTGTTTGCTTCTGTGCTGCCAACTGTTTTGGTTTCCCTCAGTGTCAAAGATATGACAATGGGCCTACAGCAAAAGACAGTAGGGTGTGTGTGTGAGTGTGTGTATGTGTGTGTGTGTGTGTGGGGGGGGGGGGGGGGGGCAGTCTCTGACAGAGCCTTGGTGAACTAAAACAAACAAGCTACATCCTTAAGTTTTCAACATCCAAAATAGACACAAAAGCGCCACACATTGGGGTCGCCTCCATGGATACCGGGGTTATGCGTAGCTCAGAGCCGCTCATGTCACCAATATCAGGGGCTGAGATTTGATGAGGAACGAAGTGGCCCGACCACAGATTGGAGGAGGATGAGGAGAAGGGGGGCTCACAGAACTTGTAAGGGTTTTTGTGTCCACAAATACGTCAAAAATAACAAGGGTAGTCTGAAACAGTGGTTACAGTTTTTAAGGGGATGGGGTGAGGGGTAGTAAACAAACACGTTTTCTATTTATTCTTTTTTATCACAAAGTTCACTTTGGAGGAGAGAAAGAGAGAGGGGGGGGAGGGTGTTCCCCTCCGATTGCCTATATGCTTTGAGCTAGACATACATTTACACAGAGACGACCTCGGCGGAGGATTCCCCTGCAGCTTGGCTGGCGTTCTGACACACAGATCCATCGACACCACGCACTGGGAAGAGACAAACAGAACGCCACGGCGCATTAATCCTTCAGACTCCCTCCCCCCTCCCCCCGTGTTCCGTAACAGCCGTATAATGAAGATCAACGAACACGCGTCGGATCTAGTGTGTGTCATGTTGAGCGGTTGAATAACGCGGGTATATAAAAATGGGTAAACGTTCGCTTCAGATGTAAGTACATTATAATAGGCCCGCTCATCTACGCATCACCTGTCACCGATGGCTTGTGTGGTCGGCATAATAGAGTGGTAATCGAGAAGATTTATACATTTACATGCGCATGTTTACGTACGGAGTCAATCTACAATAGGCATACCCCGAGGCTGGTCATGAAGCATTAAGCGAGCTAATTTTAGCCAAGAATCTAGCTAATAATCTGGATTTTTTTTTCTTTGGGTTTGAAGGCAAATGCAACACACCAATGCCACTGCAAAACCATTGGAAGATGATACCACTGGCTGTGAAGTGACACAGATTGCTTGAAGAACAAATAAACATTATAGCAGTTGTTCTTTCAGAACACACACTTGCGCGCACGCACACACACACACACACACACACACACACACACAATGATAATAAGGGGCAAGGGCCTCTGACACATACTACTGTTGCGTCCCACCCACACAGACAGGCACAAGCGCACACACACTCACACACACATACACACAAACACCAAACACACACAAATACACACTCACAAATACACACTCACACACACACACACACACACACACACACACACACACACACACACACACACACAACACACAGAAAAAAAATGCCCCCCCACTGCGTATCCTTTCCTTTCATCTCCCAGGGGTTTTAGCTTCTGGAGAAGAAGTAATATAAGTGGGTTCTCTCAGTAGAACTACGGTCCCAGCATGCTCTCTGCTCACAGAGGAAGCACAGCAGGGGTCCCTTAAGAGACCCCGTTCCCTCTGTCACTCTCCTCAGGTAATGCTACCGAGCGTAGGAAGATGTAAACGCATGATTTTAATATTCATAGTGACCTATATGTCTACAATGTGTCAATTTGGTAAATGTTTTATGTCGATTGGGTACACCTGGCATCTTCTGATTGTATTGCTGCACGTTATGAAAAGTTTGTTTTATATTCCTGTTTTGACTTCTGAAGTCAGGCGTGACTGGGGGTTATGACCTTTGCAATGTTTCGATTCTATTCTAAGGATGTATGGTCTCAAATAAAGATCTATGTCTGAGCGTTCCATGTTTTGAAGTGCTCATGTTGGAGTATGGCATAATGGATATTATAACATCCTATCCTGTGTATATTGAAATGTATAGTATCAGATCAAGAACTCTTTTTATCTTACAAACCAATGGAAAGTAAAGCAAATCAATCAATGATTTTATGGCAGGTCCAATATTTACAGATAACACCAAAAACTTGCATTCAAAATGAACCCTGTCAGTGAGCAGAGCTGCAGCACTCTGTGTGTGTGTGTGTGTGTCTGTGTGTGTGTGTGTGTGTGTGTGTGTGTGTGTGTGTGTGTGTGTGTGTGTGTGTGTGTGTGTGTGTGTGTCTGTGTGTGTCTGTGTGTGAGTGTGTGTGGGGTGTGGGGGTGTGACACAACCCTATCTGACAGAGGCCCGTGTCCCTTATTGAGCCTTTGGTGTGTAAAGTAGACTTCTTCCACAGGTGGTCCTCTACCTCTGGTGTTGCCTGGGGCGAAATTCAAGGGGAACTTTAAATGTACTGGAAAATTTTAATGTACTATTACAGCCATATTTATTTGACGTTTTTTTAATCAGACGGTGCACAGGCGCGCGAGCCAGAGAGAGAGAGAGAGAGAGAGAGAGAGAGAGAGAGGTGAAACATCACGACTTATCGACCCCTGGTCTGGATACCCTTTGATTTGTCTAGGGGTGAATGCTCTATTATGCTGAGGTGAAGCCCATCTCCAGCCAGCCCCGCGTGCGTATGTGTGTGTGTGTGTGTGTGTGTGTGTGTGTGTGTATGTGTGTGTGAGTGAGTGTGCTCATCTTCAAGTAAACAAGTCACAACATCACAGGCAAATAGGCTCTGACACTCTCTGACATCCTCTGCCTGCACCTGTCAAGCCCCCCGAAGCCGAGACGCAGGGAGGAGAGAATCAAAGCCTAATTTCAAACGACTGCGACTTCCTTATATAACTGCGTTCTGCAGAGAGACGGATGCACATGATGTCTTGGATTAAGAGGAAGATGAAGAGGGGGGAAAAAATTAGGACTCCGGAAGAAGTTGTGGATAGAGGAGTACAAAACAAACAAACAACAACAGCATAGTTTCAAAAGTTGTTGTTTTTCATTGCACTTTTCATACCTTTTTTTTTTTTTGTCATGCAGGCTATCAGTAAAAACAGATTAGGAGTTAGAGCTGTTTACTCACCATGCTTCACCGTCTTCAAACTGACCTCTTCATTATAATGCACGTGATTATTGACTGCTAAGAGTTATATTTTTAGTAAGGGTGGGTTTCACGTTCACTTTCAATACAAACCGAGATGTGTTGTATTTGCCACCTTAAACAGTGTAGTTTAATGAAATCTTACGCAACAGTTTGTTGTAAAAGCATATAGGAATATCATAAGCACTGCATTTTCAAACATTAGCTTTATGTATGAAACATCTAATATAACACTGGTCCATTCAACTAAACCAAACCCAACACCCTTCTGCTGTCATACTGCTGTCCTAACTCCAGACCTGGCTATGTAAATGCAATTGGTTTATATTTCAATTAGCATGTATGGGTGCATGTGTGTTTTTGATTGCGTGCGTGTGTGTGTGTGTATTTTCTGTCGGTACACGTTTGTGTCTGTGATTATGCGCACGTGTGTTTTTATGCACTCTGGCCTGTGTGTGTGTGTGTGTGTGTGTGTGTGTGTGTGTGTGTGTGTGTGTGTGTGTGTGTGTGTGTGTGTGTGTGTGTGTGTGTGTGTGTGTGTGTATCTATAAGCAGCAGCGTCGATTGTGCATTGCGCGCGGTTCCATTGCGGCGTTCGACAACGCAGCCAGACAGCCGTCGACGGCCGCCGCCGGCACTGCTCCAGACGCCCGCAGCTCAACCCTGCTCTCAGGGCTAATCAGCATCCTGCTCAGCGCGCGGCAGCCTCACCGTTTCTGACAGTGAGTGACAGCGCACATGATGCTAGCCACCGTCACACCTGGACCTCTAAATAGAGCTTGACAATATGTGGCAAAAGAATTCCCCTATCCCTCACACCTTGCCTTGGCAGGCTAGTTATCCATACCAGGGGAACGGTTGGGCTCTGCAGAGTACCCACGCTGTAATAGCATTAGGCCACGTCGGTACGGAAAAGTGGGGCAAATTTTCCATCAGACGAGTGCTTGTAGTATGACGTTTAAATTGAATACGAGGAAAATCTTTGCAATAGAAACACAGGACAAAGACCTAGTGCTTGATCCAGTCCTGCATCTAATCTGCAGTGATGAATTAACCAGGCCTAGATGAACTGATAAAAAAACCATACACAGCACTGGCTATGGATTACGGACACATATCATTTCAAGGTTTCAATGAGAAGACAACACATTTCTGACACAGTGCAGGAGTGACATTTAAACCCCCAGGTGTTCAATCCAGCTCGTAAAACAAATATATGATTTAATTTCTTCCTGCAGTTGGATCACTATGAGTTTCCTCAGTGTGGCAAAGTAATTTTACAGCCAATGATACCCCCCCCCCCCCCCCCACACACACACACACCTTTTTATGTATAAATCTCTCCTCTAAATTCCGATGTCGTATTTACGCCTCTGTCATTAACATTAGTGATGGTTTCAACACATTACATTAGGACTGTGTTTTATCTGTTCCCAATTAATCCCATCCATGCTTATCTAAAATTCATGTTGTGGATTTGGAACTGAGAGGCTTATTCAAATTTACCGCTGACTTCTCAAAATACCGGTCCGCTGGCAACAGGAGGTGCGAGGGTGGGGGTGGTAAATGTTTGTTTACTTGTCGAACCATCTATTCTTCCATATCGCTTATTGCATTCTAGTGCTGATTGAACCTGGAAGAAATATTTGTCAGATCAAACTACATGTACTACATCTGTCAACAGTGATTGTAAGGCAAAACTGGGCATACTTTGGCGTTTGAATTTTCTAACAAGTATGTGTAGATGAGCTTGTAATCTGCTAATTATGTAAGCTCTATGTGCTCCGGATAGTGTGTGTGTGTGTGTGTGCGTGTGTGTGTGTGTGTGTGTGTGTGTGTGTGTGTGTGTGTGTGTGTGTATTTTGTTCATGTGTGTGTGTGTGGGGGGGGGTGCATAGTGGGTCATGGTGCATGTTTGTATACTCCATCTGAGTAAGCTTGAACTGAGTCAACTCTGTGGGGTAGTGTGTCAATGGAGTAGTCAAATGAACAGCACATCTCTTGTGACTCACCTGAGAGAAATGCACAATGGATAAGGATAGACTATAATATTGCGGGCAGGATCAGATGACTGAATCTATAAAAGGATTAACGAGTCTGTGACAGGAATAATTTGCAGTTTAATAACAGAGAAAGAGCCAGGATAAAAAAACAAACATAGAATCTGTTGGGAAGTAGCGAGAAGAAACAACAATGTTCACACAACTGACAGGCACTGGAATAAGCATCTTCTTCGCTAAGCAGTTTGCTTTCCAGAGAAATAATCCTTGAATTGAGGTTAAGAATTCAAGGGGAGAGGAAGGGATGGGACGGATTAAATCCTGGATTTCCGACCGTCTGCAGAGCGGCAGCGAGCACGGAATGCAAGACAAGGATATTTATAGATCCATCACCACCTTCATCCATACATCAAGTTGTTACTTAGCGACTGTTTGGTCACAATCGCTAACTGGAGGGGAAATCGGTAAAAGCGAATCATTTCTCTGTTTTGCAACGTTGATCCTTTCAAAAAGACAGAAAAAAAGAGAGGAAGAAAAAAATAATCCAAACCACCACCGTCACAAGAGCCTTTACTTTCCCGCTTGTGGGCATAACCAGTTAACACTGGCAGGAGATTTGGGCCTGGCAACAAGCGGCTTAAGCAGTAAGTTTGGAGGCGCCCGCTTCGCTGTGAGCACCGTAAATATTCACTGTTGAGGTTTGTCGTCTCCTCCAAAGAGCGTGGGGCAATCGGGCCCTCTTCTATGAAAGTGTCTGCGATTTCATAAAAAGATGCCAGCGGGGCTCCATATAAATAACTTTTTAATCATTTGTTTTCCTCAGTACATGCAGGCGATGCAGTTTCGAATTTGCCAGGAATTCACCCAAACATGTTCAATGTCTCTGAAATGATACTCTTCAAGTTATGCCATGGCCTTCACCAATTTATAACGTGAGGTATCATCTCATGATACTGTTGTAAAATACATAGAAAAAAACAAATACCAAACAGAACAAAAATACTCCTAGTATAGTTGCAGTTGAACAACGATAAGGCAGAGGTTCCCAGCAATAGGAACTACATGAAAATTAAAATCATTATTCCTACCAAACAAAAAAAGCTCTCAACGCCCCCTCCCCTTCCCTCTTCGGTTTGACTGGGCAGGCACGATTTAGTGCTTCATTAACTATTCATGAGGGACTACCTGGGGGCTTGTCACTGCCAGGACAGACATGTCAGGTTATCCATTCAAACCTGGACCTGATGTGACCGAGAAAGAGAATGAGAGAGAGAGCGAGAGAGAGAGAGAGAGAGAGAGAGTGAGAGAGAGAGAGAGAGACCTGGACACACTTATGAGTCGGCCATATGTCATGCCGCATGTCAATAAAGATCTGCATTTCATTACGGGTTGCCTCAGATGCCTTTAGGATTTCTAAACTAACTTTTTGGGGAAATAATTTTGTTGTGCCTGGTTCAGACCATTGCAGTGACTGTTGAAAGTATCACACAAAGTGTTGGACTGCTATCGTCAGTGATATACTAAGCCTATGAGAGGCTTAGGGTGAATCTCTATACCCACCACAGCGTATTAATAAACTGTGCTTACTCTACAGAGGCATTTAATACCTTATTAATAGTTGTCGGCTTCAGAATGGCAACTGTTACAATGCATCGCTGTCAAAGATATTATGGATATGACCGAGAGCCATGTATATGTGCTTAATAGCACAGCGGGCGCCAAACCTGAGACCCTTGCCAGAAAATGGATACAAGTTGTGAAATTATAGCCTCACGTCATAATCGCTTGATTCCCTCTAATTATAAACTGTCTTATCAAGGAACAGCGAGAAGAAGAAGAAGAAGAAGAAGATGAAAAAAAAAGAGATTTGGTGGGTTTGCTTGGGAACGTTTTTCAATAGACTTTGATTTCGCAGCCAGTTTGACAGCCAGCAGGTTTGAGCTCGATATAGCTTCATAATTATTAATATTTCCTTCCAAAACAGAATGTTGGGGATGAGAGAGCCGGTGTGATTAGCCTCCCCATTGGCTGAGAGCCTGCGTGTGATCCATGGCTAAGAGGAGCTTTTGGACAGATCCTGTCAGGCAGGTTTAGACTCGGATATACTCTCTGGTCCGGCCCTGGTGTACGGTGCGGGCGATTATGTTAAACAGAGACGTTACTTGTTTGTAAAATTAAGGACTTGGACATTGAGGCGTTCATGTCAATAGCACATACTTTGGGAGAAAGGAGGATTAGGAGTGTTTACAGAATATGTACTGCACGACAGCCAGAAACGTTTTGCATGGTCATTACAATCAAACTAGTTGATCAAAAATGATTTTGTTTGCTTGCAGTATTTGTATTACTTGAGCAAATCACATTAAGTAAAGTCTGTTGATGCAAGAAAACAGGCTAAACATATCTGTTCTCTTTCTCACAAATTGAACATAGTTATACACTGATTTGAAGAAAATCTGTATTTTATATTTGTTGATACATGGAAATACATTTGAGCCCATACAGTTTTGGACACATTAACACACACCAACACAAACAGACAAGTCCACGCACACACACACACACACACACACACAAACACTTCAAGTGTGTTACTACTCGGAGAGAACCATTAAAAAGCGAGAGCAATTCTTCAGGGCATGCTTATCTAAAGCAAGAACAATTGAATGATAAACAAGTTATTAAAAGTTCAATTACAGCTAGGCTCTGGCTGTCTGGCTGCAGGCCACAGAACAACAACACTACGAGAATTGGTGTGATAACCGGGTCAGAGAAGTGCTAAGACTTTCTTTCTCCTTTATTAGTTCAATGCAAAGACGTCACGTTAACAAAACTGCTGCATTGTCTTGTTTTTGAATACGGGACATATTTACTTATGTATATGCTGTATATACACTTATATTTACTTATGTATATGCTGTATATACAGTTATATTTACTTATGTATATGCTGTATATAAACTTTTATTTACTTTTGTATATGCTGTATATACACCTATATTTACTTTTTTATGTTTAGACTTACAAAGACGCGTAGAATCGTAGAGCTTCTTGTAGGAAGCTGCATGTTCAATATGTAACACATGGAGATCTATGGCTCTGGTTCTCTCAGTGTAGTTTGAACTGGGCACTTTGCCTGCAGAGACAGTACCAAGAACAGACGGGGACTACAAACATAACAGCTTAATTAGCTTAGTAAATGTCCACCCAAAACAAAATAAGTCTCTTCTAACATAGATTGAAAATACGTAGAAGGGACATCCCATTAAAAATATCTTCAAAATACTCATCTATGTTGTTGTTGATGTTGATTTTATAATCTTAGTTGACGGTTCCAAATTGCAATGGGAGGGAGGTTTCACATCTGTTTTACATGATCTATTTCCACGTGATCTATTTCTACGTGGTCTATTTCTACGGTCCCAAACCAGCAGGGAATATTGTCACACACCAGTTAAAGCTTTACTTTTGTTCTCTTTAATTTTGTATAGCCTAATGCTCTTGTAAAGCACTTTGTGACTTATGTCTGTGAAAAGCGCTGTAAAAATAAACTTCACTTACTTACAAACAGGACAAGCGCTAAATCAGGTACCATTCGTCTGTAAGCATCAACAGAACTTAATGAAGATAATCCTTCATAATGACCGAAAACAGAGTGAAAGAGATAGAGCAAGAGAGAGGGCGAGAGAGAGCAAGAGTGAGAGATCATTTTTCAAATGTCCAGGTTGTAACCTTTAAAGGCGTGTCTGTGTGTGTGTGTGTGTGTGAGTGTGTGTGTGTTACAGCGGAGCGAAGAAAAAAAAACTGTGTGACGTTGCCATTTCTCACCCTGTGTGCTGACATTCTTATTATCAGGTTCGTTTGGAGAGGACATACTGAACCCTTTCCAATGAGCGAATATCACTCCATGCGCCACAGTGAGTCAGGCATTCAGGGGGAGGAATACCTGACTCATCTCAAACAGCATCGTTTTGCCAATAATCGGCAACCTCCACTCCATCCCATCCCCTCCCGACAACAGCAACACGGTCTGATCTGCAGATGGATGGATGGATGGATGGATGGATGGATAAAAAAAGGAAGAGAAAAAAAAGAGGAGAAGATCTGCTACTCTGTCTTCTGCCATTCTTTCTGTTCGTTCCTCTCTCACCTGTCGTTCAAGATCTGTCCTTTTTTCTTTTTTTCCATGGTCTTGTTTTCTTTTTACTTTGTTCATCACCGTTTTCTCCAATGAGACCAGCCTGTGTTGCCATTTTGTCCCCTTCGTGCACTCGCTCCTACTTCTTATCTTTCACCCACTTCTTGTCTTTTATCTCTGTTTCTTTGCTCCAGCTTGTTCTTGTCACAATGCTCATTTGCAGGTCCCATCAAAGCCATTTTGTAGGGGCCCCCTTCTCTCACTCTCTCTCTTCCCTTATTCTGTCTTCTCCTCTCATTGCTACAATAGCACTTCCCCCCGTGTCTCTCCCCTTTAACCTCCCCCCACCCCCCATCTCCCCGTCTCCCCGCCTCCCCGCCTCCCATCTCCCCCCCCCCCCCCCCCCTCTGTCTCCCTCCCCCTTGTCTCCCCTCCTCCCGAACATTCTCCACCGTCTTCCATCCATGAGGTCCAAAATGGAGACCTGACGGACCGGAAAGTTGATCGAGCGTGTGACAACTGCCAGCATGTGACTCTCAGTGTAAAGAGGAGGGGGCTGTATTTGATGTGTTTTGTTTCTGGTGCAGTGGACAGTCATGGGCGGCCATGTTTGTTTTTTCTGATAAGGACAATAGAGCAAAGCGGTGCCAAGCACGGCATTAACAGGCTTCCCCCTCCACAGAAGGACATTGCCATGGAAGCGCTAGAAAACAAAACAAAAACACAGCTGAAAAGTCACAGGCTGCCAGTGCGCTGGTGTGTATGTGCGTGTGTGTGTGTGTGTGTGTGTGTGTGTGTGTGTGTGTGTGTGTGTGTGTGTGTGTGTGTGTGTGTGTGTGTGTGTGTGTGTGTATGTGTGAGAAAACATGAGCGAGAGAGGAGAGAGAGATGGAAAGCATAGGAATAAAAGAGAGAGGCAAAGGAGAGAGGGAGAGACGAGGAATAAAGGAGAATAAGAAAGGGGGGTAGAGAGACATGAGGGATGACATAGTAAAAGAGAGAGAGGAAGAGACACAGTGAATGAAAGAGAGTATTGCATAATCTTTCCATGAACACAGTCGAAGAGTGCAGTATATTTTTATATTTTCCATCTATGGAGCACGAAGGTCTTGTTTTTTACTCAACAGAGTACTTACTTCATTATCTAAAATGGAGTATTGCCATGTTTATAAAATAACGTTCCAAGAGATGCTTGGACTGTTTTTCGAGGTTATTATGTGCTCTTTATAACGATTTACATGGATTCATATTAACATTGGTGCAGGCCTGAAATGCCTTTTATTATCTTTGGATGTGTGATAGGTGTTATTTTCTTAGCCTGGACAGGCTTATTCAGACAGGGCAGAGTTCCATTATAATCAATTGGGTTGTCTGTTATAGTGAAGGGAATCTCAATGCACATTTCAAGGCAGAGTATTTCTAGGAGCCGCCGCCCGCATGCACGGTTACAACATGTGTAAGAGACTGGGTGGTTTTCAGATCTCTGTAACTACTTGAATCTGTGAGAATTCAAAAGCAGTGGGTGGAACATTCAAGTCCAATGCCTTTTCTCTCCCTGCCCCCCCCCCCCTCTCTCTCTCTCTCTCTGACTCTCCCCCCCCCCCTCTCTCTCTCTCTCTCTCTCTCTCTCTCTCTCTCCCTGCCTCTCCTCTCTCTTCTCTCTCTCTCTCTCTCTCTCTCTCTCTCTCTCTCTCTCTCTCACTCTCTCTCTGGTTGGATTGCTAAATATGAGTCAAACAGTTCACATGAGTTACATCACAAAAGTAATTCACACTCTATATATTCAGACCTTCTGCAATGAATTTTTTTTTTGATGAGTTGCACGGGCTATAATGAACTGCCACACTTTCAACCACATTTGGCTCTAAATTTCTTAAAAGGTTAAAGGACTTATTTAAATTTTTTTCACTTCCCAGTCATAATATTGTAAATACCAAAATGAGACCATGTGCTGTGTGATTCGGTGGGAGGCGTAGCTGACTCAGAAAAGAAAACATTATAGCGGAACTGTATATATATATATAAGAAGTTCAAACCAGTTAGCATGCAGTTAGCATTTTTTATTCGTTATGAATGAGGCCACGCCTTGGCATAGCTAGTTCAGGCAGGCAACAGAGACACCCGCTAAATAATAATATTATCTGCTTCACACCAATAAAACCATTTACAGATCTCCACTGGTATAATGCGTTGTTTTGAAACCAAAGTTTGACTCACCTCATGGCTCCTCCATACCACTGGTGTGCTGCTGCGTGCCGCTAGTTTAGTTGGCTAACTATGCCTATGCTAAAGCTAATGCTCAACCAACTCCATCCCATCCTCCATGCACTTTATTTGCTATCTGTCAAGAGGAATTTGCAGATATCTGTTCCCTACCTATGGCTTTCCATTTGGTGTTTTTTAAATGCCGTGGGGAGTGTTCAGAGAAGCAGACATTTTAACTCCAACTTTTAATGTGTTGCCATTTTAACCTCAACAAACAAATTAAGATCTCTGTAAATTGTCTTAATTAACATTACTGGTGGAAACTAACAAACAATTACATTTTCAATCACATGGTTCTTTGCAGCTGCAAGCAAGGTAGTAAAACCACCTAACTAGCCTTAATATTCAATTGTAATTGGCTAGCCACTTGTTTTTGCAAGTGGCTGAAGAAAAGCAATGTTTAATGTAGGTGATTTATTAACCATATGTTATGTTATTTTTTTTTTATTATTATAAATTTTTTTAAAGAATGTGTTCAAAGGGTAATTTTTATATTTACTGACAGGGCCTGATTATAAACCCAAACACACATACACACAAACATTGTCAGTTAGACAACAACACAGGACACACAAACAGTAAATAAAGGTTATTTTTGTAAAGAAGAGAACCTTATTTTTTTTAAAAGATTTTCACCTCCCAACCTCTACACATTGTAAGGTCACATTAATCCGGTTGGTTGATATTTCAAGTCAATGTTGTTTTATAAATGACTGAATGCCAAGATGTGTGCTTATCACTGTATGGATTCTGTCAGCCAAGCAACCTGTGGGCCTCACTTGAATATTCCTCATTCCACAGTTGGAATTATATGCAGTATTAGACAGAGTCTCTGGTGCCAGCAGGCAAAGCGCTGTATAGCGCATGGCTGATGGCACACACACACACACACACACACACACACACACACACACACACACACACACACACACACATACACACACACACACACACACACACACACACACAGATATACACTGACAGGATTGTGAGGACACACACACACACATAGGTCCGTGGGGGTGAATATTGGTGTTGTGTTATTAGAATGCCTTAAGCCCCTTCATGTCTTCTGACATTCTCTTGATTTAGAATTATTTTTCTCTTGACCCATTTCCTGGTTTTTAAACCCCACACATTCAGTAACGCTGGGTAGAAGAACCAATGAAAGTGTCATTTCACTCAGAAAATGCAGTTCAAATGCAGTGGAATTTAATTGGATAATATTGTATATTTTGTGAACATTAGAGGGAAGGGAAATAATCCAAATCTTCATAATAGAATCTTCATCGTTGTAATCCTCACCCATGTCATCATCCTCTATTGATTTGGCTCGTTTACCTTGCATGGCAGGCAAATGTCTATGCAACTTTTTACAATGTATCATAAAAAAAAAACTAAATACACCGCAAACAAATAATAAAACAGTAAATATGTCCTACAGTAGAGACTCGTTTGAAGTATTCTAATACCAAAACTGAAAAAAATTATTATATAATATCAGATCACATTAACAATCCTACAAATGAGTCATGGGGTGATAAAATATCGTATATATAATCTGCGGTATAAAATAAGCATAAGCATTTGGAGCGCATAGCATCTGTGCCTTCACAGCTTCCTATCGAGTCCACAGAAGGTGGTTGGAAAGTTTTTTTTTAAATTCCAACTGATCACCGACATTGGTTTAGAGCCCTTCCCCCCCTAAATGACACAGAGTCTGCACACAGTACAACACACATCACTGCAACCACTGCAGCAGCTCTCCATTCCTCTAACGAAGACGAACAGCAATGTCAAAGCGTTAAGAATGAAATTCAGGCTTTTACCTGTCCAATTAGCCTCCTCGTCTGCCGGTTTTTCAAAAGGATCTGAATAGATGAGCACAGAGCCGACAGGAGGGAAAGAAGAAGAGATAAACGGTGGCGAGAGCAGGAAAAGAAGAGAAAAGAAGAGAAGAGGAGAAGAGGGAACGGGAGGACCAACGACATTGCATTATTTATTCATACTAAGAAGCTGAGGTGAGTGTACCAACGGTGAATCAGCAGGTGTCACATACTGGGGTGGGAACCATCTGCACATCCAACCCTACTCCTTTGTGTGTGTGTGTGTGTGTGTGTGTGTGTGTGTGTGTGTGTGTGTGTGTGTGTCTGTGTGTGTGTGTGTGTGTGTGTGTGTGTGTGTGTTTGTGAGGGAGGAGGGCTTGCGTGCACGTTGCACCGTGGGTAGGTATTGAGGAGTTGTGATGGGAAGTCACTTTGTGGGAAGGGGAGCGTCGAAGGCACCTGTTCCCTTCCCGGTGTGTGTGTGTGTGTGTGTGTGTGTGTGTGTGTGTGTGTGTGTGTGTGTGTGTGTGTGTGTGTGTGTGTGTGTGTGTGTGTGTGTGCGTGCGTGCGTGCGTGCGTGCGTGGGCTGTGCTCGCTGGCTGCTTCCAGTTTCTCAGGCCTGGACAATTACCCATTGATGTGAGGCGATCCAGTGCAGGGTTGCACTAAGACAGAGAATTCACTCTCAGATACACTAGCATGTACACACACACTCACACACACACACACACACACACACACACACACACACACACACACACACACACACACACACACACACACACACACACACACACACACACACACACACACACACCGCTCACTGCAGTCTATACTGTAAATACAGCAAACGTGTATCTCTCCTTTATTCAGCCTTCCTTACAACCCTCTTTGCTTTCTCCTTCCATTGTTGATGTTTTTTCATTCTTTTTCTTTCTCAGTGTCTCTTTCTATATAAGATTTGGATTTACTGTACCAAATAGTTTTGTCCCATATCGTATAAAATAAAAAATACGGCTTCAAAAGCTAATCAAATCACCAAAAAAAGTCAAACAGATTAGCACTTCAACAAACAGCTTAACACACACACAGACAAGCAAACAAAATGTCCTCATGCGACTTTATGTAGACTTCATGTGTGATAAAAGGCCACTGGTCTAGCTAAAGGCCTCACACCACCAAACATAGTGAGGCCCATAACCACCCCGCAAAGACGCCCTAAACCCGAAACTGCCTTCTGCCCCAAAACAAGACTGTATGCCAGCAACCCCGCTGTGGGCTTGACCTCCAGGTCTGCCCCACAGTTTCACCCCCCCCGCCCTCGTCTCCCCCGCCGAGCTGCAGCACGACACAGTCTGACTCACGGACCAGGGCACCAGCCTACAGTTTGAGGCGGCTGAAGACGCTGACCACGGCCCAGACTTTAACCATGAGGTGACTCACGGTCTACCTCCATGACCTAGGGCCCTGTCCTGTCCTTCCACACCAGCCTTAGGGATGGACGGTGGGCGTTTTAGGGGGTGGGGTGGGGGTGGGGGCGGTGTGGGTTGCGGGTTCTCGTCAGCTCAAGTTTTGTTGCCCAGTCTGTGGGTGAAATAGTATGGATACATAGCTGTCTGTAGTGTAAAGCGTCAACATAGACCGTCTTTTGAGATCTAAAAGGCACAAAGCTTTTAACAGTCAGTTTGACTCTAGAGTAGAGTAGACTCTAATAGTGATAAAAAATATTGATAAAGTAAAAGCAAATATTGTAATATTGTATTGTATATTTAATGTATGAATTATTGCAATTAGAGGGCAGTCCTAAGCACCTTTAAACTAACCTTTACACCGTAGTCCTGAGATATAATCACTTTCTTTGGTTTTTCGACATGATGCTCTTTACTTTTATGCCCATATTAGATCCTTCCTTTTTAGCCACAGCCACTGGCTGTTTCTTTCTGCTATTTCTGACCTGGCTTTTATGGTAACATTCCTATTTCCTTAAGTAGTTTGGTTGTTGGTATTGCCACAAATTCTCGGCTTCCAACTTCCAGCCTCGCCATTCTGTCTCAGCCTCTAATTCGTAATAGCGGAGTTTCTTTCTTTCGCATGCCTCGTCTATTGCTTCTTCCCTCGGGACCGTTAGCTCAATAAAGTATACAGTTTGCTGGGTGTTGGACCAGAGTAATAAGTCTGGCCTTAAGTTGGTTGTTGCGATTTCTAGTAGGACTCTCGTTGACCGACATCTGCTAGCATTTTCCAATCTTGTGTTCATCTCAGCTGCCCTGAGCTTTGGTTTGGCATGTGTAACTACCTTCCCGCAACTCCCTCCCTGACAAAGCGAATGTGGTGTATGTCGCTGGTAACCCTGACATCTCAATAGATTTCAGAAATTACTAATGTTGCAAAGGCCATTAGTTAATAAAGAGAACATTGAAATACAAAGTAGTAAACAATATCTCTGTTGTCATGCCAACTCTTTCGCTCTGGAGCTTTTATTTGGTTTGTTTTCTTGGACGTCAGGAGTTCTCCAAAATGAATCTTAAAGCTTTAGGAGTCCAACACTGCAGCCAATTACAAAGGATGTACTTTAGATCCCTTGATATAGGGACCTGCGTAACTCTCTCTGGTTCATAATCAGTCTAAAGCAGAAACCAGATCCTCACTTGATATTACTGAGCTGTCCGAGACCTGTTGAGGCAAATAAGTCGGCCGACTTGGTCCATTGTTTAAATTGAACGTTGACGTAAAAGCTCGTTAGCAGTGGCCTCGTTGCTTCAAGCTGAATGTTCAGTGAAACACAGGGGTTCACGGAGGTATTCTCAATGGTTTGTTTTGCCAAACCTGCCTTTAAAGTAAACTCTCAATCTCATTAAGTTCCCAGCGTCCCACAGTGGGGACGGGGCGAAGGCGACCTGCGTAACCAATTAGTAAACTATTTTTTATTAGTTGTTTGTAAATTATAAAAATTATTGTAAAATATATCACCCTCCTGTGTGAAAAACATAAGTGCAGATCCATTTGTTAGTTGACTACATTAGAGATAGGGTTACAATCAACAAAAAAATTTAATGATTCATTCTGATCAAACATAATCAATAGTGTATATCGGCATTGTCAAACCTCCCTCGTCAACCATGCCTCGTTACCCTTCATAACAAGACCCAGAGCAAATAATAGCCGTCAATCTGAACACAGGGTGCCCATTAAAAGCCTAGCAGTCCATTGTATGCCAGAGCAACATAATGCCAAGAGGGAGAGAGAGAGAGAGAGAGAGAGAGAGAGAGAGAGAATGTGTATGTGGCTATTTCTGATTGTGTATGTGCATGTAATACATATTTGCACAAAGGAAAGAAAAGGCAACCTAAAAGTAATTAAAAAATTGCATGACATTAGCAGCTGGAACATCCAGTACTTGTCCTCGTCAACATTTTTGTTTGAAAAACACAAACCCAGACTTTATATCTAGTATCAGGAAATATTTTATATAATATATGATATATATACTGTATATATATTATATTATTTGAAACCTGGTGTTTAAAGGATTTATCAACACCAAAAAAAAAAACGACTGAGGATGCTTTCTAACATCAAGCCCTAGAGATCAGAACGGCTGTCTTAAATACATCAAGGCCCTGAAACAGAATAGACCACTGCTGCAGGACACCAAAACATCTGCATAACCAAACAATTAACATTGTTTCAGGGAATTCTCTGAGGTCTGAAACAAGGGCATAGACACACCCATAAGAAGCTCCACAGCTCCACCTGACATACTCACACATCCATCTAACCTAGCATGCAGAACCGAGCGTGGCATACTACCTCTTGCTCTTAACATCGAAGACATCTTGATGAAGAGCCTACATGTTCGAGGTATCATCTGGTATCACCACAGAGGGCTTCTGATGGACAACACCCAAACAGAGAGCGACCCCACTTACACTTACTCACAACCCTAAAGAAGAACACAAAAGAAATAAAAATATATTATGAATGTGACTGTACTCAAGGTTGGCTAAGTGAAATCAAGGAGTAAAACAAAGCAGAATTTTGCAGTGCTCAGGGAATATGAACTGCCTGGATATTTAATTTAATACGAGAAAGAAAGATGAATTCAACAAAAGAACTGACGACGCAGCCACACTCGAGCCATGGAAACAGGACTCCATAGAAACACGTGTTCGTCTAGAGAGCTCGGACTGAGTACTCACTGTGAGTCAGGAGTAGTAGAAACTGAAAAACACTTTCTACCCCACTGTAAACAAAAACACCAAACAGTGAAAGACTCCTACCTGAAAAACACTTTCTACTCCACTGTAAACAAAAACACCAAACAGTGAAAGACTCCTACCTGAAAAATACTTTCTACTCCACTGTAAACAAAAACACCAAACAGTGAAAGACTCCTACCTGAAAAACACTTTCTACTCCACTGTAAACAAAAACACCAAACAGTGAAAGACTCCTACCTGAAAAACACTTTCTACCCCACTGTAAACGAAAACACCAAACAGTGAAAGACTCCTACCTGAAAAACACTTTCTACTCCACTGTAAACAAAAACACCAAACAGTGAAAGACTACCTACCTGAAAAATACTTTCTACTCCACTGTAAACAAAAACACCAAACAGTGAAAGACTCCTACCTGAAAAATACTTTCTACTCCACTGTAAACAAAAACACCAAACAGTGAAAGACTCCTACCTGAAAAATACTTTCTACTCCACTGTAAATAAAAATCCAGACAGTTACAGATTCCTACCTGAGAAACACTTTCTACTCCACTGTAAATAGAAATCCAGACAGTTACAGATTCCTACCTGAGAAACACTTTCTACTCCACTGTAAATAGAAATCCAGACAGTTACAGATTCCTACCTGAGAAACATTACTACCAAGACCCCTTTATTTCCATCCCTATCAGATTTAGAAAAGTTGAAGATCCTAATAGGAGAAGACATACATATTTCAAATTGTGCTGCACGATTTCTTATTAGCTGTCATAAGATAAGGGAAGAGTAAGGTGTTGGAAAACCGGCAACCTTGGTTTCTGTATGAATATTAATAATTTAGGAATGATTATGTTTTACGTAATGAAAATGTTCTCTTATGTTACAATGTTAATAATGCATACCTTACATGCATTATTTTGATATAGAACGATATTATTTACAAGTTTATTTGTAGCTTTAGCTTTTGGTTATTATCTGATGTAGCATTACACACTGAAAGAACAATGTTTCTTTGTTAATAACTGTTACCATTTAGGCATTATTTACATATTGAACTGTATCGCTCTGGCGGCATAGGTGTTCTCCTGTCATGCCAAGTAAGAATACTTGACTTGAGAGAGAGAGAGGGAGAGAGAGAGAGAGAGAGAGAGAGAGAGAGAGAGAGAGAGAGAGAGAGAGAGAGAGAGAGAGAGAGAGAGAGAGAGAGAGAGAGAGAGAGAGAGAGAGAGAGAGAGAGAGAGAGAGAGAGAGAGAGAGAGAGAGAGAGACCGAAATAGGGAGAGAGAGGGGGTGAAAGAGGGAGAGAGAGAGCAAGAGAGAGAGAGAAAGAAGGCGAGAGAGAAGGAGAGAGAGGGAGGTAGAGAGAGCAGGAGAGCGGGCGAGAGAGAGGGAGGGAGAGAGAGATATAGAGAGGGAGAGAGGGGGCGAGAGGGAGGGCGAGAGAGAGTGAGAGAGAGAGAGAGATTAGGGCGACACACTCACTGAGCGTTGCTAAGCAATGAAAATAAAAAGGAATACTTGTGTGGTTAGCGCATGACAACGTCTAATGACTCCAGTGTTCTCCTGGAAATTTGAGGTGTCTATCAGTGAAGCTGAGCTGCTCTCTCTTTCTACCTCTCTCTCTCTCTCTCTCTCTCTCTCTCTCTCTCTCTGGCTCTCTCGTTACTTCTCCTTCTCACTCTTTGTCTCTGTCTCTTTCTCTCTCTCGTTTTCTCTCTGCCTCTGTACTTCTCCCTCTTCCTCTCTCTCTTTCTCGCTCTCTCTCTCTCTCCCCCCTCTCTCTGTCTCCTCTGCCACCATGCGTGTCCTCCTGTCTTACCCTCTTCATTACCTCTCCTGTAAGGATGTGAGCACTTTTAAGCCACAGACTTGATTGCTTCTCTGCGCTTCTTTATTACATTAACCCCACCCATTTCACATTTCATCACATTGCAGCGGCTCTAGGTGAATTTCCGAGGACGCATGTGGTCAGACACATTCATTTGGAGGTAGAATAGGTGTGACTGGGGAAGTGTTCTGTAGTCCCTTCTGTGTTCTGATATATTCAACAGGCAAGGATTAGCCATCATACCCAGTGATACAAGAAGCTTGGTTCTGAATGTGTTTTGGAAAGGCGCTTGGCCAAGTACTTTAAATGCAGGAGCATTAATTGTCTTAAGGTAATGTATTGCGATATACTATATGTGGTGATGGTGTTGTAGATCCTCTGATCATTACATTCAACACTGTTTTGATTTAAATGAAACATTCTCTGTTACACAGCCTGTCCTACATTCAACAACATGTTGTATCAACAAAGCATTGTGAGTGACGACAGTCTCTGTTGCCAAAGGACAGCTATCCTCTAAACCCAGTTTGTCACACACTACACACACATCATCCAACTGGCAAAAACAAAATGTAACGCAGAGAGAGGGGGGGGCCGCTAGGACCACCGCGTTCGGCTGCCCCCCCCCCCCCCCACTCCCATCCCGAGCCATAGTCTTTGCAGACGTGTACGCTCCCTAGTCTGCAGCTCGCGTATGTCACTGTGGGGTTCCATGGGCTTAGGCCACAGCACAGGCCGTGCCACTGACTCAGCTTGCTCTTTTGTCACGGGCTGGCTGGATGACTGGCTGGCTGACTAGTTGACTGGCTGGCTGACTTGGTTAGCTGACTGACTGGTTGACTGACTAGTTGACTGGCTGGCTGACTGACTGGTTGACTCGCTGGCTGGCTGACTGACTGACTGACTGACTGACTGACTGGTTGACTGACTGGTTGACTCGCTGGCTGGCTGACTGGTTGGCTGACTGACTGGTTGGTCTGGTTGGCTAACTGACTGGTTGACTGGCTGGATGACTTGGTTGGCTGACTGACTGGCTGACAGACTGGTTGACTGACTGGTTGACTGGCAGGCTGACTTGGTTGGCTGACTGACTGGTTGACTGACTGGTTGACTAACTGGCTGACTGACTGGCTGGCTGACTGACTGGCTGGCTGACTTGGTTTGCTGACTGACTGGTCGACTTACTGGTTAACTGGCTGGCTAACTGGATGACAGACTGGTTGGTTGGCTGGCTGACTGACTGACTGGTTGACTGACTGGTTGACTGGTAGGCTGACTTGGTTGATTGGCTGGTTGACCGACTGACTGGTTAACTGGCTGGCTGACTGACTGACTGGTTGACCGACTGGTTGATTGGCAGGCTGACTTGGTTGGTTGGCTGGATGGCTTATTGACTTGCTGGCTTGCTGGCTGAGTGAATGGCTGGATGACAGGCTGGCTGGCTGGCTGGCTGGTTGAATGGCTGGCTGGCTGGGTGGGGGAGCGGATGAGCTCATCCCCTCTCTTTATAAGAGAGCAGAGACACACCCAAAGTGAGAGGGGATGTATACTGAATTTCCAAATAAAGGAGATGGTGTGTGGGGGAGAAGGAGGAGGAGGAGAAGGAGGAGGAGGAAGGGTTGGGGTGGGACAGGATGAACTGGAGAAGGTAGAGATGGAGGAAGTGCCTGGGGGTGTTGACCCACTCTCCAAAACAACCTCTTTTCCCACTCTTTCATTCTCCCTCTTTACTTGCACTCTCAAACTCTGTACATGTAAACTCTCTCTCTCTCTCTCTCTCTCTCTCTCTCTCTCTCTTGCTTTCTCTCTCTCTGTGTACATGTAAACTCTCTCTCTCTCTCTCACTCTCTCTCACTCTCTCTCTCTATCTCTCTGTCTTAACGCTCGGTGCAGCTCATCTGCCGCCCATTTGGAGGGTGGCTAGGATGACATCCTAGGGGTACCTTCACACACTGGAGGCCCTCTGACGTCAGGTCCCAGTGTGAGGCCACAGGGGCGGTACAGTAAACAGTTTGTGCTGGGTGGACATTACCATCTGGCCATTTGGGACATCTTTCTATATGTTTCTCTCTGTGCTATTAGAGAGAATATATACATGTACATGCAGCAGGGAACAAATAGTTTTTTATAAGCATTTGTTTTATTACATATGTTACCACATGTATAAGTTCACTGACAAAATGTGGTCTTATTGAATGAGCACTGGAAAGATTAAAACCATAGTGTATAAGGTAAGAAGAGCATTTGGTTTCAGTGCCTCGTTAATGTTGGACTGATAATGACTCGTAGGTCAAAAATAGAAGTGACATCTCCTTACTAATGACCAACTGAGCGTGTCAGCTTTCAGAGAATGGGGAAGTTTATATGTGGGATGCGCATAGATCCTTCTAACTTCCATGAAAATGGGTTCATTAGTAATAGATCAGATGATTTCATTGGATGCCTTCTCTGACTAGAACTATTTCTTGTGATTTCCTACAATTCGTATTTAAATGTGCCAGTAGATTAGAATCAAACTGAAGTTTATGGTAACAATATTTAACATTAAGTAAATAACACAGGAAACAACACCATCGTCATGATCACAATGTATGTGTGCGTGCGTTCTATCATCTGCCCATCCATCCATCCATCCATCCATCCATCCATCCACCCATCCATCCACCCATCCATCTCCCCATCCATCCATTCACCCATCCATCCACCCATCCATCCACCCACCCACCCATCCATCCATCCATCCATCCATCTATCCATCCATCCATCCATCCATCCATCATCCATCCACCCACCCATCCATCCACCCATCCATCCATCCATCCATCCATCCATCTATCCATCCATCCACCCATCCATCCACCCATCCATCCACCCACCCATCCATCCATCCATCCATCATCTATCCATCATCTATCCATCCATCCATCCATCCATCATCCATCCATCCATCCATCCATCCATCCATCCATCCATCATCCATCCATCCATCTATCCATCCATCCATCCATCCATCCATCCATCCATCCATCCATCCATCCATCATCCATCCATCCACCCATCCATCCACCCATCCATCCACCCACCCATCCATCCATCCATTCACCCATCCATCCACCCATCCGTCCACCCACCCATCCATCCCATCCATCATCCATCCATCCATCCATCCATCCATCCATCCATCCATCCATCCATCATCATCCATCCATCATCCATCCATCCATCATCCATCCATCCATCCATCCATCCATCCATCCATCCATCATCCATCCATCATCCATCCATCCATCCATCATCCATCCATCATCCATCCATCCATCCATCCATCCATCCATCCATCCATCCATCATCCATCCATCCATCATCCATCCATCCATCCATCCACTCATCCATCCATCATCCATCCATCTATCCATCCATCCATCCCTCCATCCATCCATTCACTCATCCCTCAATCCACTCATCCATCCATCAACTCATCCATCTATATGTACTGTTATCCCCTACTTCCAGTCCGAGTAAACAGTGGAGAGTGGAGCCCTGGAGACTACAGGTGGCCTATCTCAGCAAGTCACAGACTGGTCACTCTCACGCTCTCTCTTTCTCTCTGTCTCACTCTCTCTCTCTCACTCTCTAAGACACCGAGGTGCCTTATTGTCACTCCATCCCATAATACTCTACAATCACACAGTCAGCCTGCAGAGACAAGAGCAAGCAATGTTGCACTTCCACCACATTTGATTATTTTTTTTTTTATTTAGCTTAAAAATATAAATCAAGTACATTTTTGGAATGTAGAACTTCAGTGTACTCATATTGTAAGATAATAATCTTTCACATTACGGTTGATGAGATGTTTGAAGTTTTCAGTATTCAGGTCCATTTTCATGTTATAAAGGACAAATTGATGTCCTAAATGAAAGTTCAAATCATCACAGTTGAAGCTGTTAAATGTTTCAGTATACAGTGCAATGTAAATCAAAAATATATAAGCTCTCATACTTCACTCTTTAGATTATAAACTTCAAAGTAGTCCAACACATCTATTTTTCAGAGGAAATTTTAACAAAGTGATTTTTATAAAGACACTTGACAGTTCACGCTGTATTTTACTCCAGTAATTTTGATCATTTAAATTGTAATTCAATCTCTGTAGATAAACATGTTGTGCATATTTTGAGAAAGTCTGTCAGAGAATTAAACCAATCTATATCTAAACACAGTGTATAAAATATTCAAATATTTAACCAGCGTTTGACATCAACGTCTCTCTCTAGTAGCTTCCAGAAAATATTACACGACATAATCTGAAAATACAGTCGGTTAACGACACAATTAAAACATGTTTGATATTTTAGGCAGTAGCCCTAATAATGTTCTTTATGGTAAGAAACTCTACATAACATTATGCCATGTCTGACAAGAAAATTATATGTTAGAGCTTCAAAAGGCCACTGGCACTGCGTGCACATTCATAACACGCCTCATTTTCATGACTTAGTGTTTGAGTGACACAGCGACTTATTCCAAAACTCCATGGAAACACGCGATCATCGAACAGTGGCCTCTATGAGAACCAACTTTTTTTTAATGTTTTTATATGAATACATTATATTGTACTGTTGCAAACTGTAATATGTTTTTGCTTTTAGTTATTTTTTTCAGTCACGTTTGTTTGTTTTTTGCCATGTTGTAGTGTGGGCAAATACACTGGAGAAAAGCACTGCAAACTTGTTGATAACGTTCTCTAGATGCATCTGATTTTTGCATTTGATTTTTGCTAGCTGGGTTATTGATTTTAGACTAGTTTTTGGTGTTATTCAACTAATGCAGCACAAAACGTTAGTCTGTTAGTTCTTTTGAATGGTTATTCTGCCAATATGAATGTATTGTCAGGTACTGTATCTTATTTGTACATATGTGATCAGACATTGTTATGTTATTTTTACACCTGTTTTTACACCATGTTTCTTTTTATATGGAAAATAAGGCAAACGTCAAAGACAACTCTGAAATATCAAATGCAAGGTGCTCAGGACGTTTGTGTGTGTGTGTGTGTGTGTGTGTCACACACACTGATGACAGAGCATGAAAGCAAGCTTATAAGGAAAGCCCCACTCCGATTTTTCAAGCTGTCTCCGTTTCTACCTTACATAAGCTACATCACTCAGAACACGAAAAACACACAAACACACATTCAAAACCGCTAAAATACAGTAAAACATTGGCAATTGCAAGAGCTATAACACTCATACAGATCAAAGTGCAGTAAGACCCTGAAGGTTAAGGGAGACTTTTTTCCCAGACAAACAGAGAGAGAGGGACAAGCATGAATCAAACACCTGTCTCAGTGCTCATCTGAAGTGGCTGTCTCCCGACACAGCAGGAGTGCCTGGCTGCCACAG
>JAPMUY010001328.1:122500-175226 GCA_026901105.3 Galaxias olidus
CTCCCTCCCCCCTCCCATCAAATACAGTAATTTATTCCACTAATATGTACACGACCACGGCTAGCTGGTAGCTCACAGGAGACGACTGTTTTTTTCTTACCTTTGGCAAAATATTTCATTTTGAATATTATTTTGTAGTAATAACAATACATATGTTTTGGGGGTGGGGGCTGGATCTGTAAAAGATAGTTGAACAACTTATATGGTGACCATTTTGGGGGGATTCTTCTAGTTTTGTTTTGATTGTGTGTGGTTGGCTGTCTGTTTTTTTCAGGCAACAAATGATAATTCAAATGCAGACAGTCCACTGGCCACTCTGAGCAACAGGGGAAATTGAGTGAGACATTAGTCCATAGTTCAAAGCGAATGGGCCGAATCTATTCCCTTCTGAGTGTTGAGCAGCTTTTGATAATTTTTTATGGCATGTCATTGGATGCAAGTCATTAGGTTGGAAGCAAATGATAGCATCACTTCAAAAGTGTCATTATTGAACTTTTAAATAAGTTAAAGTGAATGGTAACAGTATTTATTTTTGATAGAAATAACGAATGCACTGCAACTTTTGTCATAATAATCCAAAAAAAGATTAATATTTGTTGAATATTTACAAAAATACAGTGCATCCGGAAAGTATTCATACCCCTTAACTTTTTCCACATTTTATTATGTTACAGCCTAATTCCAAAATGGATTAAATAAAAAAAAATTCTCAACATTCTACATACAATACCGCATGATGACAAAGTGAAAAAAGCTTTTTTTGAAATTTTTGCAAATGTTTTAAAACTAAAAAACTAAAATATCACATGTACATAAGTATTCACACCCTTTGCTGTGACACTCAAAATTAAGCTCAGGGCCATCCCGTTTCCACTGATCATCCTTGAGATGTTTCTACAACTTGATTGGAGTCCACCTGTGGTAAATTCAATTGATTGGACATGATTTGGAAAGGCACACACCTGTTTATATAAGGTCCCACAGTTGACAGTGCATGTCAGAGCACAAACCAAGTTATGAAGTCCAAGGAATTGTCTGTAGACCTCCGAGACAGGATTGTGTCGAGGCACAGATCTGGGGAAGGGTACAAAAAAATGTCTGCAGCACTGAAGGTCCCAACGAGCACAGTGGTCTCCATCATTAGCAAATGGAAGAAGTTTGGAACCACCAGGACTCTTCCTAGAACTGGCCGCCCAGCCAAACTGAGCAATCGGGGGAGAAGGGCCTTGGTCAGGGAGGTGACCAAGAACCTGATGGTCACTCTGACAGAGCTCCAGTGTTCCTCTGTGGAGATGGGAGAACCTTCCAGAAGGACAACCATCTCTGCAGCACTCCACCAATCAGGCCTTTATGGTAGAGTGGCCAGACGGAAGCCTCTCCTCAGTAAAAGGCACATGACAGCCCGCATGGAGTTTGCCAAAAGGCACCTAAAGGACTCTCAGACCATGAGAAACCAAATTCTCTGGTCTGCTGAAACCAAAATTTAACTCTTTGGCCTGAATGCAAAGCGTCATGTCTGGAGGAAACCAGGCACTGCTCATCACCTGGCCAATACCATCCCTACAGTGAAGCATGGTGGTGGCAGCATCATGCTGTTGGGGTGTTTTTCAGCGGCAGGAACTGGGAGACTAGTCAGGATCAAGGGAAAGATGAATGCAGCAATGTACAGAGAGTTCTTTGATGAAAACCTGCTCCAGAGCGCTCTGGACCTCAGACTGGGGCGAAGGTTCACCTTCCAACAGGACAACGACCCTAAGCACACAGCCAAGATAACAAAGGAGTGGCTTCGGGACAAGTCTGTGAATGTCCTTGAGTGGCCCAGCCAGAGCCCAGACTTGAACCCGATTGAACATCTTTGGAGAGATCTGAAAATGGCTGTGCACTAACGCTCCACATCCAACCTGATGGAGCTTGAGACGATCTGCAAAGAAGAATGGGAGAAACTGCCCCAAAATAGGTGTGCCAAGCTTGTAGCATCATACTCAAGAAGACTTGAGGCTGTAATTGCTGCCAAAGATGCTTCAACATAGTATTGAGTAAAGGGTGTGAATACTTATGTACATGTGATATTTTATTTGTTTATTTTTAATAAATTTGCAAAGATTTCTAAAAAAACTTTTTTCACTTTGTCATTATGCGGTATTGTGTGTAGAATGTTGAGTTTTTTTATTTATTTAATCCATTTTGGAATTAGGCTGTAACATAATAAAATGTGGAAAAAGTGAAGGGGTATGAATACTTTCCGGATGCACTGTATATAGCTTTTGAAAATGTATGCGCAACATCGAAAAAGGGAAACAGAGGAAAGACACACGGATAAAGGCAGTTACACCCTTATGAAAATGTACATCGAGCACTCGCTGTAGATAGAACGACGGTCAGATGGACAGACAGACAGACAGACAGACAGACAGACAGACAGACAGGCAAACAGACAGACAGGCAAACAGACAGAAAGACAGACAGACAGACAGACAGACAGACAGGCAAACAGACAGACAGACAGACAGACAGACAGACAGACAGACAGACAGACAGACAGACAGACAGACAGACAGACAGACAGACAGACAGACAGGCAAACAGACAGACAGACAGACAGACAGACAGACAGACAGACAGACAGACAGACAGACAGACAGACAGACAGGACGACAGACAGACAGACAGACAAACAGACAGACAGACAGACAGCAGACAGACAGACAGCAAACAGACAGACAGAGAGAGACAGGCAGACAGGGAGGTCAGCCAGACAGACAGACAGACAGACAGACAGACAGACAGTCAGAGAGCAGGTAGACAGGGAGGCGGGCCGGAAGGCAGGCTGACTGACGTTAAAATGGATAGACAGAGTGGGTAAAATGATAGACACACTGGTTCCATATCCCTAGGTGAATTGATTACTCTGTGTCGGGCATCTCTAATGATTGACCTTGAAGGAACAGCATCCACACAGCCATTCAGCCAGTCAGCCATCAAGTCAGTAAGCCTGTCAGTGCACCAGCTAGCCAGTCTGATATCCAGTCATCCAGTGCTATGCAAATAGAGGGCATGTACAGCAATGATACTGCTGCTGGCATTAACATTGTCCTCAACTCTACTGTACACGCGCGCACACACACTAATACACACACATACACACACACACACACATATACACACACAGAGAGACAGAGAGAGAGAGAGAGAGAGAGAGAGAGAGAGAGAGAGAGAGAGAGAGAGAGAGAGAGAGAGAGAGAGAGAGAGAGAGAGAGAGAGAGAGAGAGAGAGACACACACACACACACACACTGCTGCCAGGGGGCTAAAGCCAACTCTTACAGCAAGGTATCCATAAAAGCTGCAGATTTCTTAACAGTAGTTGTGGTATTGAAGACTGTACACATTGGACAGGTTTCCTTTATCATCTGTTGCTGCAAAGAATGTTAACTGTTTTTTCTATAAATTATCATACCAACATAGTAAGTCACATGTCAAAATAGCGTTAAGTACAGGGTATTTTATTGGGATTCGATTACCGTAAGGCGGCCTGTAATTATGGCGAAGCATGGCTTTTTTTTAATTTATTTATTCATTTTACTTGTTTTCTAGTGTTTTTCTTTTTTTATATCAGAGGACCTCCGGGAATTTGCTTTGTTCCTATCTTAGACTCCATTTGGATCTACACCGATTGGCCATTACCATCGGACACTATGCTACAGTGAACTGAAGCGCGTGCAGGCAGGTGTCATGGTGGGTGGCTATCATTTGCAACTTGCAGTACAGGTCATTGCTTTCAATTTACTGGCATGTACTGCAAATGTAACAGGTGGTGAGCCTAATTAGTCCCTGTTTGATTGCGTCAACTCCGATAAATGCAGTAGCATTTAGACATTACACAATTTTTGTTTGACCAAAGTTATGCTTAAATGGGGTATTTTTGTTGAAACAACAATACCCATAGTCGCAATTCTTATAACAACTATTAATTCATTTTGGAAAAAGCTATAATTTCGAATAGAAAACCTGAATAGCCTTACATGAAAGTGATGAGAACTGTCCTAAAAATCGTTGTTGAAGTTCGAGTGATATTGACCTGCTTATTAGACACGGCTATAGACTGAATGTGATTAAATCGGCGCGCAAGACCGCAATGGCCAATAATAAAAAAAAAAACACCTTTGAACGGGACGTTGAATGCGTCAGTAATGTGTGACATCTATGCAGAGTAGTTTCAGGAACTGAAGGAAGAGAAGGGCGTATGTTCTTGCTAATCGGCCAAACAGAAAGTCCCACAGTTCGAACTGACAGGCAGCGCGAGCGCACGGAGGGAGAGAGAGAGAGAACGAGTAGACTATACGAGGAAACGGCAGCAACCCGGAGCGGCAAGAACGCGCGATATTGTTTCATTTTTTGCGTTATATATGTATAGACGTGAAAATATACAAACGGTATGAAGTGGATTATTTTTGAATATTCAGCTGACGCCTTTTGGATCCGATTTTGTCTTGGATATAATATAAATTAAAAGAATTCCTGACTGTGTAGAGAGAAACGCACACGTTTGCCCGGCTTCCAGTCTGCGTGGGTATCATGTCTAGGACGGATGGTATTTTGTGTCACAATTCGGCGCTCTGACTAATCCAGCAACACACCGGGGAGCGTTGACTCACTGGATTTTTTTCTCATGGGCAGGTTATTTCGCAAACGATAGTAGGCTAATGTACACTAGTCATTGCATTGCTATGGGCTTTCCTGTTATCGTAGGGTCAACATTGTTGTAAGACGCTCGGGAGCTCGGGCAATTTTGTAAGTATCCACTCCATAGATTTTTTTAATGAGGGTTTTAATGTTGGACATATGTAGTTAAATATTCAATTTGATAAATAATAAATAATGGGACGCTGCGTTTTTAAATATCATATAGGCCCAACCCATGCGATTATTCTAAACTAATACCGTGAATAGAGATTATCCACTATCATCTGAATATAAGGTTTTAGTATTGTTTGCTAACTTTGGCCTGTTGTTTTATTCATTAACATTTAATATAATACTTCAATTGGTTTTGTGACACACACCAGCCAACTAACTTATATAGCCTACAATCTTATTTTGTCGTGTGTACGTAGGTATGTGTTTATGTGTGTGTACGTGCGCGTGTGCGTTTGGGGTTATACCTGTGTTTGCACCGTGCTTGTGGTGTGTATTGATAGAAAATATTATTATAATACCATGTAAAATATGATCATATCTGTGTCTTTTCAATCTCTGTGTAAACCTTTTCAAGTTGAACAATGATCAATGAGGAATCTTTTCCCAATAGGCCTATACATTAAACTGTCAAGGGTACTCTAAAATAAACAATATTGACCAATTCACATAAATAAGATTTGTAATCAAAGAAATCTCTCTCTCTCTCTCTCTCTCTCTCTCTCTCTCTCTCTCTCTCTCTCTCTCTCTCTCTCTCTCTCTCTCTCTCTCTCTCTCTCTCTCTCTCTCTCTCTCTCTCTCTCTCTCTCTCTCCCTTTCCATGTATCTATCTCCTCTACAGATTGGGACCTAATCAACAAGACATTCTGAATCCTCGGAGGCCAGCTACAGTTGATTTTGTCAAGTGTCCTATTTCTAGCCTCTCAATCCATGAGAGTCGTATTATGAAGATTCTGCCTGTGTGTCTCAATGACGGGTAAAATGGAGACGCCTTTCTACCACGATGACACCCAGAGTGCTCAAAACTTTGGTCAGATTCCTGACTACGAACGGTACCAAGGGCATCATAAGATGATGAGCAAGAAAATGGCGGCGCACCATTTCTCGGGTGGTGGCGGCGGCGCCGTGGGTGGGGGCTCGGGGATCAAACTCCTCCAGGGTCAGCAGCAGGCGGGGAACGGCAACATGAACCCCAACAACCTGGGCCTGAACGGCAACGCCAACGGCCAGCTGATGTCCTCACCCGACATGAACCTCCTCAAGCTGGGTTCCCCAGACCTGGAGCACCTGATCATCCAGTCCAACCAGGGCCTGGTCACCACCAGCCCAGTGCCTAACCCCGGCGGGCCCAATCCCTTTATGTACCGGAACCACGCCACCAACGAGCAGGAGGGGTTCGCGGACGGCTTCGTCAAAGCGCTGGCGGACCTCCACAAACAGAACCAGCTGGTGGGACCGCCCATGTCCCCCTCGTCCTCGTCCTCCATGCAGTCCCCTTACCAGAGGAACCTCATGCCAGGCGGGGACATGCCCATCTACACCAACCTCAACAGCTACAATCCCGGCGGGGTCCAGATCCCCGCGTCCTCGGCCTACCCTGGAGGTCCCATGGCCTACGGGGGCCCGGGGGGTCACGGGTCTGGGCACGGTGCCGGCGGACTGGGTCAGGGCGGGCACCACCACCACCCCCACGGGCGAGGCCTCGACGCCCCGCAGACCGTCCCCGAGGTGCCCCACCCTCCGGGGGACCCGACCAGCTCGCCGCCCTCCCTGTCGCCCATCGACCTGGAAACCCAGGAGCGGATCAAGGCGGAGCGGAAGAAGCTGCGGAACCGCATCGCCGCCTCCAAGTGCCGCAAGCGGAAGCTGGAGCGGATCTCGCGGCTGGAGGAGAAGGTGAAGGTGCTGAAGACGCAGAACTCGGACCTGGCGTCCACCGCCGGCATCCTGCGCGAGCAGGTGGCGCAGCTCAAACAGAAAGTCATGAACCACGTCACCAACGGCTGCCAGATAGCGGTGAGCTCCGCAGCCTTGCAGCAGCAGCAGCAGCAGCAGCAGCAGGCCAAGACCGGGGATAGCTGCTGAGCCTGCAGACACACGCTGCTGCTGCTGCTGCTGCTGCCACTGACTGACGCCCAAGGCGACGGCAGTGGGGTTTTTTTGTTATTATTAAGTATCCGGTCTGAGCGGTTTTAACAGGAAGTGACGAGGTGAGAGAACCCACGGAGACAGGAAGTGAAGTGTAGTCGGCGGCGAGGTATTTTTTTTTTGGCAGGGGGGAGTGGGAGGGCATCCCCTATCACCTGCTCCTCCCCACTGAACCTCACTTCGCCTCGCCTCACGCTACTCCTTCTGACTGTAGTCAGAATCTGCAAGAACCACACGGATACTAAACGTTGCTAAACTGGGTTTAAGTGTGAGGAGACACTATGGAAATAGGCACTTTGTGAGAACAAACATAGCGCCGCTGTGTCTTGTTGAGAACGCGACGGAAGTGGAACCACGCTCGGTTAACATGGGGACTGGGAAAGGCTTGAACACACCTTCAGGTCAAAGGTTAAGACGGAGCCATTTGGACCTTTCAGTGTAGGTGGATCAAACAGGGTTTTCTCTTTTTTTTCTGTTTTTCGTAACATTTAGGATTTACTTGTGAAAAACTTTTAATGTTTTAGCTTGAACATTTCTGCTCCATGCAGCAGTTTTCAGTTTTTCAAGATACTGGTAATATTTGTATTGGCTAAGGATTTCCTCATTTTCTTTTCCAGAGTTTACTAGCCAGTAATATGAATGACTTGATTTGTATACTTTTGCTGTGGTTATAAAAACAAAAAAACACCACAAAGACTTCAAAATCGTTGAATCGTTGCAATTAGTTTAATACGTAACTTTTCTGATTCATGGTACTTTCAATGCTGATGGTACTTTTAAACAAGCAAAGTGTGTGTGTGTGTGTGTGTGTGTGTGTGTGTGTGTGTGTGTGTGTGTTTTGAATGTGTATGTGTGTCTGTGTTTGTATTCACGAGTGTGTATGCAATGATGGGGTTAAAGCATTCATGCTTATGATGTATGATCATCTGAGGTGTGTGTTGCGTGTAAAATTTCAAGTTATGCAAAATTAAGCTTTGTCTTGTTGACCGTTGGCCTGAAAAGCAATTTGTGGCATTCTCAAATCAAAATCCCAAGTATCCCCAAATGTTGATTTATCAAAGACGTTGGCTGTAATGTTTTGTGTAATACTAGCAGATTTTAATCATTGAATCACTGGTTTCAATGATCGCATATTGTCTCTCCGTTAAGTATTGTGCAATGTGTGTATGAGGTAAAAAGAGAATGAACTACTTGATTATAGAAGCTGAGACTTTCAACTCTAAATGTTTACTAAATTGCTATATTTCAGGGGCACAGCTTCTCAAGAACCGTAACGAGATTTCCACCGATCTTTTCTTTTTTTACACAAACTTTATGAATACAGACGACTTTGATCATCTGTATCATTTTAATATTTAGACCTTAGAAAAAAACAGATCGACCTGCATTCCAAGCAAAGACATTTTGCACTGTAATGCCTCTGGCTTCAACTGATGGAAGATCCTTTGTCTTCAGTGATCAATCAATGAACATTGTGCTGTTGTTGTTGTTATTGTTTTGAGTGTTAAATACAGCATGTGTGCCCACTCTCTAGCGGGGTGTCAAAGCAGACTGTTACAATGGTGTGTGAGAAACGCTCTGATTTCAATGGCACATCGTCGGACCATGGAAAGAGACAGCTTGACTGAAATACAAAAGGGCTTTTGACCTGACGTTGGCAAAATCTTTGTTTTGTAACATTTTTGGAGCAATTTATTTATGCAAAATATATCGTTGGTATTTATGTTGTCAATGTAAAGAAAACTGTACAGGAGGGATTTTTATGTGTGTCTCGTTAACACACAAAAAAGTATATTGCACATAAGTAATAACATTAAATAATGTCAAAAGAAAGTATCTGTGGTCTTGAAATAGACTGTGCACACTGTAATGCTTTGGAAAAAAAAACTATTTGATACATAATTCCTCCTTCTTTTGAATTGTTCTGTGTAAATAAAAGAGCATTGTCAATGCAGTGTCTTGATGAGTATGCTCTCCACTTTCAGCTTGACAAACAGAGCAGTGCGGTGAAAAAACAACAACAGAAACAACAATTGGTTTGGAAGCAATGCTTGGAATCATTCGGAAAATATTATTCAAATGACTCTATTTGTAAGTTATATTACACTTCAGTGCACTGACTTTTCTTTCCTATAAACAGATCATAGATGATATTTATAGACAGTATTCATCTTTATCCCATCGCCCGGGGAAGAAGATGGAAAGAGCTTTACAGCTATCAAACTTTTTTTTTATATTTATTTTTTTTTTAACTTGAAAAAAGGCTTTTGATGTAACTAATGAATATATTTTTGTACAAAATGTATTAGAAGTTATCGAGATCGAGATTGACACTTCAAAAAGGGAACAAATCATTTATTTCCATATATTATTTATTGAAAACAGACTGGGCAGTTCAATATACATTTTGTAAAAAAAATGGAATAAAGTGTTTAAATGAAAACATAACTTTTTATTGTACATAGTTGTTTAAGTCAGTATCAGTGAAATTGTATTAAGTTTGAAGTCTTTTTTATCCATTCCTCTCCCAATGTCAAATTTGGATCGATTTGGACGGTGGATTTAGAAAAATGCCAAAATTCAATCGGCAGTATATGTGGTTCTTTCATTACACATAAGAACTTTTCTGCATAAACTTTTTTGAAAACTGTGTTACTGATACTCATATTTAATAAAAAATACTAATTTGAATGGCTTTTTTTTTTACTGGGTGTTTACTGTAACATGGGATGTTAGGAACACCTTTCCTCTCTATTGAATTGCTTGCTTTTAACAAAAATATTTTCCATACATTGTGGCAACATTATTTGAATAAGTTAGCTTGAATATCTTAATAAGGTATGCCCTAATAATCAAGCCAAAGTTAAAATGTACTTTTTTTCAGTACAAAAGTTGCATTACAGACCAATTTGAAAACTGAACTGTGGGTTAGTCAGAAGTCAACTGCTCTGACAAAATTGGGATATAATTAATGTTCCAATTAATTCAAAGGATCAAACAAAAAACTTTGATGAGGGTTTGATTAGATGTTGAAGTGAAGTTCCTGTAGTTCGTGGCTTACAAGCCGTTGTTGAGCTGAATCATGGAAAATGCCAGGGCTGTCTGAAATCGTGCGAGAGACTTCTGACTAACAGGCGACTTGCCTAATGATGAGTTGTATAATATTTTTTGTACTATTGTATTGATTTACAATATGCTGTCTTGCATTAAAAAGTGTTCATTGTTTCCTTGAATGTTTTTTTTCTTTCAAATCTACAATAAAATTAGTACGTTTCTGAAACCAGATAATTGTTTACTTGTTTCATCAAACAAGGTTTAAAGGTTAATGTTTTATAACCGACTCATCCTAGATCATTATGCTAAGAAAAGAAGGACCCACAGAGGAAACATATGTTTAAATGTCCGTGTTACATCCAAGCATAGCAAACAGCAGCATTTTAGAAAAATTTCAAATGACCCCTTTGTTAATGAGTTGTTGTGCTTAGGCCTTCAGTGGGAATCAAGCTTAAATATGCCAGCGTTAAAAAAATTCTGTTTATTTGTTGTTAGCTAACAGTTTGGCAACAGGCAAAATATTGCATTGATCAGAGAGTGTGTTAACAAGACTACAGATGGTGACAAGAACAGATTATAAAAAATAAAAAAAGTGCATCTTTGAGTCTGTGACGGTCTGTTTCATACAAACAGTGTGTTTTTTTCTTCTTCCTTTCAAGATGATAATGATGTCAAGTGTCCAGAGAGGAGAACTGAGCAGCCTTCCTATAAGGGCCCTGAGCTATTCCAGGAAAGCACGTGGAATGGCCATGGGGTCATTGTGAAAGTAAAACTCACCCAGTCACACATACTATCAAGAGCGGGGAACTGAAGGGAAATCTACGACACTGTTTGCACAGTCAGTGTGTGTATGTGTGTGTGTGTGTGTGTTTGTGTTTGTTTGGGTGGGCATGTCTGTGTGTGTGTGTGTGTGTGTGTGTGTGTGTGTGTGTGTGTGTGTGTGTGTGTGTGTGTGTGTGTGTGTGTGTGTGTGTGTGTGTGTGTGTGTGTGTGTGTAGAATGACTCAAGCAGTCCCCCCAAAATAAAGAATTCCCTCCTAAATAAAAGTAAATTCCCCAGATAAAAATATGTGCAAATTGAGCTCGTCATAACACCAGCCACCAGTATTGATATTGAAACGTCTTGGAATTTATCGACAAGAATTGTGTGAACGGTACCAATTTAAATATTTAAATCTAATGGGAGCTTAGGGAGTGCCTCTGCCTCCGGGTAAGATTTGACTGCTGTTGTCTTAACATAATAGTATTGTGTGTGGCGCTCCATTGAGTGTTGGTTTCCTCCTCTGGTTATCACATGCTGCTGTACACTCCAATTCCACTGGTTTCACCTCCTCTCACCTCTCCCTGCAAATACGCCTTATGCCAAGCGTTAAACATAGTCACCACCAAAAACCAGTCAGGCAAGTGGTGAATTGAGCAAATTGGGTGAATTATTGATTTGAATGACACGTGGCACAAACGTGAGAGAGAAAAAGGGGTTTCTCCAGAACTTCACACCTTGCTCTCTTCACACCGTTAGAGCTCACACGTGAGACAAAATTTGTGGCTTGTAAAAAAAACACAAAAAAAAACAATATGTGTCACGCTATCTTTTCCTCACACACACACACACACACACACACACACACATACACAGAGAGAGAGACACAGACACATGCAAATATAAACACACACACACACACACACACACACACACACAGCTGATTACATGTGCTGTCTTTCTGGACAGGAGGTTTGGCTGGCTTTAAGACCGTTAGATGGTCTTTCTAGCCTGGTCCTCCACGGCCCTACTAAGAGGTGTTTGAGGTGGCCGAGTGGCTTGGCCTCTCATTTGGGTGTGACTAACTATCCTTGCCACATCGGCCCACAGTCACCTTCCTCATCCTCCTCACGTGGCAGAGAAAGACGAGAAAGCTGCCTGGCCTGAGACCATGAGTTACTTCTCAACCAGATCACCAGTTGTTCTTGACGTCCTTTTCAAGATTTGAATGAATCACTATTCAAATTTAAAATTTAGAATCCATTCACACACTCTATGAACATTCCAACGGCTCTCCTCTCTCTCTCTTGCTCTCTCTGTCTCTCTCTCTCTCTCTCTCTCTCTCTCTCTCTCTCTCTCTCTCTCTCTCGCTCTCTCTCTCTCTCTCTCTCTCTCTCTCTCTCTCTCTCTCTCTCTCTCTCTCTCTCTCTCACGTAATCTCCTACTGGTCTCATTGTTATACATGTTCCATCTTCTCTCTCTCTCTCTCTCTCTCTCTCTCTCTCTCTCTCTCTCTCTCTCTCTCTCTCTTTCTCTCTCTCTTTCTCTCTCTCATCCTTCTGGTCTTTCTCTTTTTCTGTTCCTCCCTCTCCCTCTCTGAACCAAAAGTCAGCTACTGTGCTAGATCACTGGGTGTGATTCATTTGTGAAATAGGTGCCTTGCACCAGCCCCTCTTCGCTGCATCTGCGTTCCCCTCGTCATCCCCACACCATGAGTCAATCCCAGACAATACGCGTGAGAGGATTATCATTTTGAAAAGGCTGTTGTCATATAGCAATATGATTTTGATGTATCACTAATGAATACATAGTAATATTACAGAATACAAAATAGAGAAAACAAGAGAGAGAGAGACTGAAAATAGAGAGAACAGAGAAAGAGAAAGAGAAAGAAAGTGAGAGAGGGAGAGTCAGGGCGGGCAGAAAGAGATCAATGTTTCATATTTGCTCAGGTTGGGTTTGGCTCAGCGTTTAAAAGAGGTGGAGCAGTAACACTCCCTATAATTCAAACCCTCTCCCTCTCTCTCTCTCTCTCTCTCTCTCTCTCTCTCTCTCTCTCTCTCTCTCTCTCTCTCTCTCTCTCTCTCTCTCTCTCTCTCTCTCTCTCTCTCTCTCTCGCTCTCTCTCTCTCTCTCTCTCTCTGTCACGCGCACGCACACATACTCGCACATTCAAGTTGTTCAAGTACTGTATACAATACACGCAGATTGCCTAGCAACAACCTGCTGTAGCTGTGCTGAGCTGGTAGAGAGTGAACGGGATTCTGTCTGTGTCTTACCATGAGTGTGTACTTTCAAAACGATCGGGAGTAGATTCAGTCAAAGTCTGTTTTAGGTCTAAACATTTTACAGAGCACTTCCTGTCGAAACCAATGACCCTATTTCTTTTGTTTGCACACAAACAACCCCTTCCCCCCATGTTCTCTCTCTCTCTCTCTCTCTCTCCCCCTCTCTATCTCTCTCTCTCTCTCTCTGCCCCCCCTCTTTCTCTCTCTGAATCTCTACCCCCCTCTCTCCCCCCCTCCCCCCCCCCCTCTCTCTCTCCCCCCCTCTCTTCACCCTGTAGCTCCAGGATCTCTGTGTTCCATGCTGCGTTCCACCCACTTTGCCCCAGGTACTGAATTATCAGTGACAGTGTCGAGCAGCAGATGTAACCAGAACAGTCCTCACACACACACACACACACGCACGCACGCACGCACGCACACACACACACACACACACACACACACACGCGCGCGCACACACACACGCACGCACACACACACGCACACACACACACACACACACACACACACACACACACACACACACACACACACACACGCACGCACGCACGCACGCACACACACTTAAACATACACATAAACACACTACAACATACTAAACCGAAACACACACACACACACACACACACAAACACACACACACACACACACAAACAAATACACAAATTCACACATACACAAATACACATAGGCACACACAAACATATAAACCCACAAACATGCGCGCACGAAGGCTGAGACGCACACAGATACAAGACACCGCCATGATCTAATGGGAGCAGAATGGTGCATGCTGGGAGGTCCGAGAGGTGGCATGATAAGTCTGTTAAGGTGCCAATGACAACAGCCACCGTTCAATGACAGACTGGGGATCAGATCACGGCTCCGTTCGGCTCGTTTCACGTCACTCACAGCTCCGGCTATTGCTGCTGCAGATCTGTTTGCTTGTCAATGGATGGACCGTTTCCAGATTTGGGGTTTGACACTGTGGAGTCCTTGTGTTTTACTTGTGTATGAGTTTGCGGATATTATATAATAAACAGAATGTATATTTATCTTTTAGTACAACTCAAAATTATCCTAATGACCACTCAGTGATGTGTATGTTCACGAATGTGTTTTCTTTTGATAAGCACTCAATAAGATTTGAAGCTAGGATCAGGACAAGTTAAACAAAAACAAAAAAAGTGACTACAAAAAAACATAATTTCTTTAAAACCACCTGCTTTGTGACAAAGCAGATCTTTTGCTAAGAAACTAATATTCTGAGATGACGCCTTTCCGAGGGACACACCGGTCTGGTTTAACTGTTAACAGATACGGTTGATGTGCACCGCCTGAGGCTCTTCGGCACTTGACCTTCCTCCTCCTCTCTCCGTCGTTGAGGAAATGCTTTTCATATGTCTACAGAGCTGTGCAAATGGTGGTCGGACCTTGGTGCTGCTCTGATTCTCCAGAGACTGGCTCTATGGACGCGAATGGGATAATTGTTCCCCATGGTTTGCATTCACTTTGTCTCATAGCCACGAGTGGGGTCAAAGGTCGAACCTTTTTAGGCCCTTGCTTGCTGGGTGTGGCGAAGGAGTAGGAAAATAAATATGATTGCATTGACGCAATACGTTTACACACACACACACACACACACACATACACACACACGCACACATAAATATATATACACATATACACAAATATGATTGCATTGATGCAATGCGTTCACACACACGCACACACACACACACACACACACACACACACACACACATAAATATATATACACATATATATAAACCTCATTTGTGTACAATGATATATTCAACACAAACATAGAAAATAAAAAGCAAATAAATCAACCGAAAAAAAATAACAGTGTTTATATTTTATAATATGATAATTAAACTTTGTTAAATATAAGTAGCTTGTGAGTTGTGCTTTTGTCAACGGAGGACAAACTATCTACTTCTACAAATCTTCCCTTTCAGTTTGACACGTGTTTATGGGATAATCTGCCCCCAAATGCAGGCAGGTCCGTCACATCGATGTTGACAAAGGTTTATCTCATGGCCCTCATATAATCCAATAGGCCGCTAATACGCCAACTGACGTGCGCAACATCGTCGTTTCTGTCGGAGGGAAATCAAGGTCGCACAACACCTCCTCGCATACGATACAGTAAGCTCAACAATATCATAAGAATATAAACAAACACGGCTCGTTTCAGGTTTTCATTACATATATAGGCAATTATCTTTTTAAAAAGGTAGGCTAAGTGTTTTCAGGACATATGCTCGTAGTTGGTTACCCCATAGACAATAGCCTAAATAGGCTCCATATCTTGGGAGGTAAGAATCCACCCGGAGAACAAGCAGATAAATGCGGCATACTTAAAGTCAGATTGTCACTCAGGATTTAGATATTATAAACAGATGGTCGGCTTCAAAGCAGGTTGTATTGTTTCTCAAATTCTGATATGCTATCAAAAGGCTACGTCATGTTCTGGAGTCTCCCTCTGAACTAGTAGGGCCAACTAAACATGTAATGTTTAGTGTCCAATACGAATCTATATTCGTCAAATACAAATCTATTTAAGCATTCACATGTTTTGCATATAAAGATATCTGTTTTTTGTATTCTGTTTAAATATACTGTACTGTGTGTGTGTGTGTGTGTGTGTGTGTGTGTGTGTGTGTGTGTGTGTGTGTGTGTGTGTGTGTGTGTGTGTGTGTGTGTGTGTGTGTGTGTGTGTGTAGTTTTTGTTCTATTGAACGTGTATGCATAAGTTATGACAAATGATAACAAACCATTAGTAAGGTTTGAAGTTATATATTTTACATCTAGCCGAACCCTTCCAAAACATAGCAGTGAAGGGACACGCGCTGTGCGTTGACAAAGTAGAATGACAGCACTGTATTTGTTTTAACAATGTTGATTAAATTAGAGGCTTTGACAGTTACGTCACACTTTGAGAGCGGCAGTTTTCTTTTCTTGACGTGCATGTTGGCTTCAGCGCTGGCTTAGGCCTGCAACAAGTTTATCCAAATATTTTCTTTGTTTCCCTGGGTTACCTTTACTTGACAGAGCACACCCCTCTCAGTATATGGTGGAGGAGAAACTCTCCTGCTACAAGTTCAATTATATACTTTATATACGGCACGCAGATATCGGGAAAGGATATGGTGGATTGGCCGTTATGAAAGGAAATATCGTGAATCATTTGTGTACTTGACATTAGATGAATGGTCAAGTAGTTCATTTTCCAGTAATAAAACACACAAAACCAAAGCCTGTACGCAAATGTTTAACAGCGGAGATCAGTGGATGAAAAGGCCTAAACAGCAAGTCTTATAAAGTCAATAGTTTCAGTGTTACACTCCTAAGTGTATTTTTTTTGTATTTATATATATATTTTTTTTTTTACACACACAACAGCCTCTGATGTGGTCTTGCAAAACACTGCAGCCATTCAAGTGAACGTCTTGGGCCTGGGTCGAATGTTATTCCAGCACGGCGCAATGTGTCCCCTTAACTTACACCCACGCACCACACATCCATTGTGACATCACTGGGAGATTATTTGGCGAGCAGAGGCGGCTAGCTGCGACCGATGCCTGTGTAGTGTGTAATGGAATAAGCCCTGCACCGGCCACGTCAGGCGAAAGCGCGCACGCACACACACACACACACACACACACACACACGCACGCACGCACGCACGCACGCACGCGCACACACACACACACACACACACACACACACACACACACACACACACACGCATGCACGCGCGTGCGCACACACACACACACACACACACACACACTCACATACAGACACACACACACACACACATCTGAAAGCTGTTATCAGACGCTGTGACATCAGCTTCCCTTGGCCCGGGTCCCGCTGCTCTGAGCTCATTGTCTTACTGTGGCCACTGAGCCGATGACTGAGGAAAGGGAGAAACAGAGCGAGAGAGAGAGAGAGAGATATAAAGAGAATGGTGGAGAGAGAGAGAGAGAGAGAGAGAGAGAGAGTTGGAGAGATAAAGTAAGGGTGAAAGGGAAAGAAATAGAGAGGGATAGAGAGCGACAGGACGGAGAGAGAGAGAGAGAGAGAGCTTAGATGTGCAGTGTAGACTAGAGTAAAAGCAAGAAGGGACAGAAGTAGTGAAGAGAGAAAAGACAAGATTGAAATAAAAAGAAAAATACAGAGTAGAGAGAGAGAGAGAAAGAGAGAGAGAGAGAGAGTCAAAGAGACAGAGAGAGAAAGAGAGGGAGAGAGACAGAGAGAGACAGAGAGAGAGAGGCAGAGCGTTCCCGTTCCCATATCCAGCCACACATGCATCTGTTCTTCTGTAGGCCAAGGCTGAGAGGAATACGTTTTCAAATGAGAATCGGCCAAAGTACATCTTTGTGTTGCTGGCAAGGGATGGCAAATTTTTTACTAACTTATCTTTTTATCTACAGTACATTGCCAAATGAATTTATTAAGACAACAATTGAAAGAGTCAGGATGAGGTTGAGGTCTTTTAGTAATATATGGTGACAGAAATCCTTGTGTTGTCACAATAAGAAGGTGGTTTCTGGTCCGAAGGGAGAGAAAAACAATACTCAAATAAATGCATAATAAATGTGTAATAAATGTGTAATAAATGCATAATAAATGTGTAATAAATGTATCAACAGAATGAGAAGTTGTAGTAGAGGCCACCTTAACAGACGCATGCTCGAAAAGTTATCTTTCTCTCTCTCTCTCTCTCTCTCTCTCTCTCTCTCTCTCTCTCTCTCTCTCTTTCTCTCTTTCTTTCTCTGTTCTCTACTCTATATCTTTCTTTCTTTCTTCTTCGATCTTGTCTTTTCCCCTCTTCACCGTTTCGGTCCCTCCTTGCCTTCACACATTTCTCTCTGAGACGAGTGTGAACAGGGGAGCAGTCTGATGTGCAGTGTGGAGCCTCACAGCCTAACAGTATTACTGTACTTTAGGCTGGTCTCTTCAAATGATGCCCTTGTTAAATGCTCTGGAGCCCTTCAGCCGCCACCTGACACACCATCATTACCACACGCTCGTGTCCTACAATAATGGACGAGCCAAGAGGCTGGAAAACAGTGATTATCAGTCTAGTCTAGCACACACGCGTGCACACACACACACACACACAGAGAGAGAGACACACAGACAAATGCACACACACACACACACACACAGACACAGACAAATGCACAAACACCCACACACACACATCATACACACGTATACATGCACATCCACAAACACACACACACACACACACACACACACAGAGAGAAACACACAAATACACATGCACATACAAACAAAACCAATCACATTTTTCAATAATTTCTGTAAGCCTATACAGTTTTCCACATTTGGTATCAACAGTTAACTTTAACTACAAACGTTAGATTTATAATGTAAAGATTTATGGCACCCACACACATAGGGTAATTTCCTTTCTCATAACCACTTAAATTACAAATTTTCCATATGTTCCTGTGATTATCGAATGCCATAGCTATGCACACAGCCGGACAGTTTGACACGCTTTATATAGCTGACGTGCATCATCAGTTAGTTACTCATAACTCCTCAGTACGTATTGAATAGGGCAGCAGTGATGTGGGAAGAGAACGCAGTCAACAACACCGTCAGATAATAACCAGGGAGAAAATGTCATCAGCTTAGCGGTTAGGACCACTAAATAGCTAACTATTACAGCCCATTACGGCAGCCGTGACTCCAGAAATTTGGCCACTGTCGAGTGGGGGCATTCGTTTCATGATCTGCCCAGTAACAGGTAGCACCTGAAATAGAATTGGAGGTCCATGACCCTTTTCATTTTTTCTTCCTTGCCTCTGCCATAGTTCAGTATACTAGCAGGTATGGACTCTAGAACACCTAATAGGGTTTGGAGTACATGTCTTCTATCTTTAAACTTGTGGATTTAAGGCTCAGAAGTCAGAACTATATGTAGACATTGTACTGAATGTGGGTATATTATTTTGAATAGACCATGTCTATGCAATCTTTCAATAAAACTGTTTTGATGTATAAGGTTTTGGTCAAATTCTTTAAATTGACTCTACAAGTATTCCATTTTCCCCATGGTTAAAAAGAAATAAAATAGAATGCCTCCTCAAATTGGATTTCGACATCCTTAAGGAATTGCCTGGAGGTACTGCAGGGTGTTGAAGTTAATCTAATTAAAGGTTTGAAAAAAAAACTCCACCAGCCGCGGGAGCGCTGCAAACGGTACTGCAGCACAAATGTGATGCGAAAGAAGCATGAATGTGTAGGAAATGCTAATTATTGCCTTTTTTGTGGGTCTGCATTTGTGAGACTCGGTTTGTTGCTATGCCACCGGTTAATCTCAAAGCCATGGAATAAAGGTAAATGGGGGGCTATGAAGGTTTTCTTTCGACACACTACTAGACCATCACGGTATGACCAAACGTACAGCATTCATACATCCAGCAGAAATGTCCCAAATGTTGTGGCATTGTTTATATGCTGTACGTAAAGGCGGCAAGCTATGGTGCCAAAATCATAGGGAAAAACAGGGTTCAAAACCCATTGATAGATGAAGAGCTTAACAAGGCTAAATCAACAGCATTGGACTGAGACAAATTGTATTGAGATGGTATTCTGGGGTTGTCAATAACGTGAGAGATTACATCATAGGTATTAATTTAACAGCTCCAGTCAAAGGTTTGGACAAATTAAAGTGAATGGGAAAGTGTGTCCAAAACGTTTTGACTAGTATTGTACTTTAAAGTTAAAGTTCAGTGTACAGTATTTGTTAATTTGTTTCTCATGCTCTCCTTACGGACAAATGGTTATTTCTCTAGAATATTTATATGCATCAAGAAACAAGTACAGTGGAATGCACCTTTTATCTGTTCAGATTGAGTCTAGAATTACCTGAACCTCACCATCGTTAAACAGTACTGTATGTACAAAACACGCCAACCTTTATTTATATTTTTAAGTGATTCATGTCATGATGTGTGGGTTCAAAGGCCTAGTATATGGTCTGGTGTGTCTTAGGTCTTATTATCTTGTTTGCACCTATCTTGTTTCTTTTAGCTATTTGTATCACTTCCGATTATGAAAACGGAACAGCAAAAGTGTCTTGATAAGTCTATATGGGCTGGGCTTCATAGGAAGAACGACACTTAAATAAAGGAATAAATCAATTAATCAGTCATATAGGCCTCTATATAAGAAGAAGTGGAAAAGGGAAAGAAGGAATTGAGAGAGGTGGCTGGATAAACCAGCGGAAGCAGCCAATATACAGTCGGGATGGAGAGCACACACTGGTCCAAACATGTTCAAGGTATACACAAAACAGGAAAAACCTGAGAAGGAAATTTAATTTCAGGAAATGCACATTGAGTAACAAAAACACAGAAGAATGAATTCCTCTCTAGTATTCGTACGAGTGAACCTATTCACCAGGACACGGTGTATCAGGAGTCAGGTGTTTGGGTTGGTCTTATTCACAACACACACACACACACACACACACACACACGCGCTTGCACCAACATTAACACACGCACACACACACGCGCGCACGCGCACGCACACACACACACACACACACACATGCTCCCCTCTATAGGGGCTGGAACAATTATAGTACTAAGGGCAATTTTGTTATGTCACATAACTACTGGCAAACCCCATTTCTTTGTCAAACTTCTTATGCACACCGGGTGTGGTGAAATAAAAGTTCCTGTTATCGTCCGATGGATGGTAACTTGTCTAAAGAGATGTTCCGGCCCTGTGAAATATGGACTATCAGCTAACACGCAAAATTCCATTAGTGAACATAAAACACTGTACATTTCAAATCTACTAAAACAGCATAAACAGCTACAGTAAGCCATTGTTAGTGGACAAGAAAGGTAAATCGAAACATGTAACTGCAAGTTGTATCTAGGCAGTAGACTCCATTATATCAATGTAGTATTATCACACGTAGATTCTTCAAGTAGACCTAATGCTGAATGTGTTTAATGACGCTAAAGACTGCAGTTTGAAGCTCTTATCTTGCCAAATTCCTGGTGTAGGTGGGTATTACAGTAATTACATGTCAATAGCGACATGCAAATTAAAGTATGAGGGAAAACAGAAATAGCCCTGGTAAGCGGTTAAGCTTCTCCGTTCCTTCGAGGTAATTTGTAATTTGCACGGATTTGGCCCTGTAAAATATTTATAGTTATGATTTAGAACATATTCCGTAAAAAAAAAAAAAAGGAGAGATGGGGGAGGGGATATTGGGGGTGTTTCAGGTTGGAAATCATTTTTTGTACATAAAAAATGTTTCAACATATTGTGTAACACACAAACTTGACATCCGTGGTCACATTTCAGTTGTCAGTGGTTACAATCAAATTATCCATTTGATTCACTAAGCAGGTAAAAACATGAAACCACTTGAAATTATGCTAATCGAATGTTCTTTGAAAGTTGAGATTGTAAATACATCATTTTGAATGTGAATCGATGTGTTTCATAAACAACCTCTATGACAATTTCCTTCCATCTGTAGTATTTATTTCAGGTGTCCATGCGAACAAATTATATTTGGCAGTGTTTTCTCGCCACCTTGTGGACAAGTTGTGCAAAACACATGCTGTATTTTATAGGCAGTAGAAATTAATGAACTGATATTTTACACAATTCTCAAAAATGTTTCCAAACAATCGGTAGAATACATTCATTGTGTTATGCGTTGTAATAAATATTCATAACACAGATGTGTCCCCTTTCATAACACAGATGTGTTCTGTAAAGTGCGTTACATGAAGTCATAGGCCTAAAGTTAACTCCAATTGTATAATCTACAGTTGTCTACGTATTTGCAAGGATTAGATTTATTTTTAGATTTATTTAAATTCCTTGATTCATGGGTGGGGGTATTGATCTACGGATCCTGCATGAATGGATAGATAGATCATGAATGGACTGATTACCATGGCTCGATGAGAACTGTAACTACATACATTTGCCATACATATCACACCTTCGGTTTGTGAATGCCTTGTCATATGACTGCTTTTTTAAATCTCTGCAAATCACAGCTGAGAACACATGTCACATGCTTAACATCTGAAGCCACTTCCGCCATTGTTTTCTTATTGGCAATTGACAAAATCCTCGCCAAGAAAGGACAACTGATTGTAAAGCGAGCAAATAATTTAAGAAGACAAGGGGGACACATTCGCAGCTACTTCCCTTCAAATTATCCACTACTGGTGGTAGCAATGGTGCAATCTTGCTCTGCATACGGATGTAAAAATAGATATCACAAAGACAAAAACATTTCATTTCACAAGTAAGTTCAACTCTGACCACGTTACCTAGCTTGTTAGCTAATGCTAGCTGGCTAGCTTGAAACTGACAGTGTTTACATCGTTGGGCTGACAGCTGAAGGCTTGCTCATGACACTGTAATCGATTGATATGCTCAACATTGCGATTTTAGCGGATCTCTGTGCTGTGCTTGCGATTAAGTTAAGGTTACATCCTTGGTCATCACGATTTGTCAATCAGCATGATGAATACTTAGCTTTAGTACTGTGTCTTGTTATGTCTTCAAGCCAACTATTTAAATTTGTCGAATAGTTTCCAACTCTGGCTGTTTGCAATGGTGGTCGACATTTTCAAAAAGCGGTACTGAGACCGTTGATTAAACTGTTGTAAGACTAAGAGTAATTTTTCATGCTCCGGTGTTTAGTACAGCTTAACCTTGAACTCATTGACGTCTGGGTAGGAAATCTACTTTTCTATTTGTTTTATAGATTCCCTTTAGCACGACCAGACGTTTGTGGAAAATGGATTGCAGCGATGAGAAGGAACAACTTCAAACCTACCAAATACAGTAACATCTGCTCAGAGCATTTTACCAAAGACTGTTTTAAACGAGAATGCAACAATAGGGTTCTGAAAGAAAATGCTGTTCCTTCGTTGTTCTGCTTTGGTAAACTACAGATTAAGGTAATTGTCCAAGTTGTGAACAATCATTTTAGATATTAAATTCCTTAAACCCCAAAACAAAAAATAATCAATCCAAAAGCCTTATATTAATCCAAGACTGGTATTGTTAATTTCAGGTATCTTTAGCATCCATAAAACAGAGACGTCAACATAAAAACTTTGGAATTTTTCATCTTGTCTGTACAACACAGTGTGAACCAAACAATAGTTATTAGCCGTATTTAGTGTCGCATTTAAGTGAAGGTAAGCGATTCACCGTAGTACGCGTCGTAGTTGTTGACGTTGACGTTTGTGATAGGCGGAGTCGCTGGAGGACCCCTTCCCCTCGGAGATGGTGGACTTCTCGCTGGTGCTGCCTCCCCTCTCCAACTCCGACGAGACCCCCATGCTGCAGCCTTCCGAACCCACCCCGACCCAGACGCAGACGCACACCTTTGCCGTTTCCATGGTGACTGAGCTGGAAGAAGGGGCGAATGCGGAGGAGCAGCAACAGGAGGAGGAGGAAGAGGATGACGATGAGGAGGGGAACGCGGTGCTTGGCGCCGAGGCGGCCGCCGTCTTCTCCCCCGAGCTCCCTCACTGCGCGTCGGTGTCGTGCGACCACAACTACACGGTGGAAGACTCCGTGCAGCAGAAGAAGCGCATCGAGCAGCTGGAGGAGCAGCTGGACAAGCTGAGGAAGAAGCTGAAGACCACGCAGCAGAAGTGCCGGCGCCAGGAGAGGCAGCTGAAGAGACTGAAGGCTGTGGGGGACTTTCACCGAGCCAAGAGGGACCACCTGACGCTGGGCGAGGGCTACGTTATCCTGCCCAAGCAGCTGTACGACGTGCTGAAAGAGATCGACACCATAGACTGACCCGGCCATGGAGGAAGATTGTCTGAGAACACACACACACACATACAAACACTGACTCGTCTGACAAGCTAGATAAATTAGTTTGGCCGTACTGGTCATCTGGGCTCGGGGGTTACCCCCCCCCTCCAAACAGAACCGTTAAAGGGCTCCCCCACCAAGACGTATCACGCGAAATGCAAGTTTTTACAATTGCCTTAACCTCCCCGCTTTATTTTTCAACACTACAATCGGCACAGTTATGAACTTTCCGTGCTTATTTGCCCTTTTTTAAAAGTAAAGTGCTTTCTGTCAGTGTGAGGCTGGCATGGTTTTCTAACTGACAGCTTTACCTACCACAAAAGACCATTGACTCAACAACATTTGAATAGAGAGCTGTGCTCGGTAAAGTGTTAAATAAGGATATTACAGCAGCCGCCATTGCGGTTGGTAGGTTCTTTTCCAAGAGCTAGGCTCATGGTCTATACCGCTGTACCGAGGTACGTACTGCCAGGGGAATCATGCACTGTTGTCGCACTTAACCGCCTGTGGTGACTAGTCAAGTCGGTGTCAGTCAAGGCTTATGTTTTGCTAGACCATATTTTGGTCACTTGTCATCCGAATACTCGGTGCGAGCAAAATGTTAAAAGGAAAAAAGTCTTCTGTATTGTGTCACTTTTGTTGGGTTTTACATATCGAAATGCTCTGGAGAATCGTGTTATATAGGACTGGAAGTTACATTTGTAGGGAGCGCCTTCATATCAAGGCATTGACTGAGTCATCAACATTGTCACAAACATTTTGTGTCATGTGTTGTTTTACAGTGGAACTTTAACCATAGTTTAAGTTGACACTTTCAGGGTGTTTTGTTTGTTTCCAATTCATTTTTGTCTTAGTAACTGGGCTATGGCAAACGTCCTTGCCAGTCTTGTTTACCTATAGAATAACAAAGTAATTAAAGGGCTGTTCAGAAAGAAGCTAAAATGAAAAGCCATACACAGCCACACAAAAGAACACACTTTCAACCCCAAAACGTATATTTAAAAAAGATTTTTTTTTTTCATGTTATGATAAATACATGTTTTATTTAGTAGACCTGTATTGTTTTTGTTTGTGCATAGCCAACATTTACCATCTGGTATTAGTTTATTTGAAAGACATAATTTGTGCAAAACATTGTACATTATGTTGTTCTGAAACACTGTCTTACTTCATGTATCTAAGTAAATTATTGATTGATTTAACTTTGTTCTTGTGCCATGTTGTTCTGCGTTAGTGCCTCGAGTCTTGTTCAGCAATTATGAAGCAATGTTGCATTATTGCAATAAAAAGATGTTCCACATTTAGATTCAACTACCTCTACATCCGCCAGATGGCGATACCATCAAACATACGCACGTGAGATCTAAAGTACAAACAACAACAAACAGTTCAATAATTTTCATTCACTTGCGCTGGTAGAAATTCTAGAATATTTGAGAAGAAACCAGGAAAAGCCCACCCAGAGTAAAGAATCGCTCATCTTGACGTTAGATTCGACTGGTCCTATAATTGTGGGTGTTGGGGATCTTTAAGTGCTTTTTCATTGGCTCTTGGGAGCAGACTTTGGTTGCCCAATGCTCATGACTGAAGCGCAGTTGGAGCGGGTTAGAGGAATGTGACATGCAGGAGACTGATGAACTGAATCGACTGCTCAAATCGGTGATTTTAATGGATCCATGAGGTATGAAGGATAGCTTGATTAACCTGATATTTTATTTATCGTGTGTCTTTGGTTTGAAATAGTTTTTATTTTTTATTGTATGTTTTGCGCGATTGAAGTGGAACTTTCCCCGTCAAGCAAGCATGACCTCACAGACTTGCCCAAACTAAAGTGTCTGTTAACTGTTACGGTTCGCGTAAATCTAAACTATGCTCGGCTTTTTCTGTTTGCGAATTACGCTATTTCGACAACATAAGAGCTGAGCCATTTAAGACTGAAAGTCCCGAGCTTTTAAAATGCCCCGTGCTGTGTTTGGGTGACCTCACTCTCGACGCCCACTGCCGTTCTGCCGGTCAAATTGTCGTTTTACTTTGGTGTGAAGCACTAGAAAGACTAACTTTAAGTTTCCTTGTTACATTATCTGATGACTTAATGTAAGGTGGATAACAACTAGAGTGAGAATGTTGATTATAAAGTTAAACATAATACATTTTCGTATCTTTCTTTCTTTGCCCTGTGAGCGCGTACAAGCTAAAGCCTGAGAAGTTACTTGTGTTCTGCGTGCTGTCATCGTCGGTTATGTTTTGATGGTTATGTAACTGGGAACTCGGCTGTTGCTATGGGGTTTGTGATAAAATGCTCTCTTCAGTCGTTCTCCGTATGATGTTTTTCTCTGCCTCGAACCACACAATAAGTCAGCCTTCTTTACCCCTTAATTAATAACTGAAGTTAATATCTGTTGAATTAATCTAACGTATTATTTGGCAAATAAGGTCATGCTACCAAACATTAGTTCAACATTTTGCCATTAGGTCTCTGCTTTGTATTTGTGTGTACAAGCGAGTGCGTGCATGTGTTGTTTTGAGCCATGCTCTGTTTATTATTTCTCTATTAGTCCATCTGTACAGCAATCGCAGTGGGAATTTGCCTTCTGTTCTGCTCTTAGTATCAACACACACAGCGGGCACTCACTTGCTCTATCTCACTTAGACAGACAAACACACACAAACATTTTTCTCACACACGCACACAGCAGCACACCCTTTGGGTACTGAGAGATACTGGAGGAGCATTTTCGTTGCTAGTTTAAGCTGCCGGGATTTTCACTTCTTCCACTTCCCTTTTAGGGCCAAGAGCTCAAAAGGTGCGGCCTAAATAGGGACTTACCTGTGTGGGTTTCCTGTCTGTGATTGTCTTCTTAATGAATGGAAAGAACATGGAAGTCACCCTTTACCTCAGAGTCCCTGTTCAGGTGCTGATTATCAACTTGGAGGTAATACAGCCTGGGTGCTCCCTCCCTAAATCTATTTGGGCTTAATGAATAAAAACCTTTATTACAAAAACATGTAATTTTCAGATGCTATTAGTTGTGTTCCATAATTTGAGTACTGATCGACATTCTAAAAGCAGCAGATGAATACACCACACTGTCAGAAAAATGTCCTCCTTTACCAGGCTCCTGTGTGTGCATGTGTGTGTGCGCATGTGCATGTTTTTGTAAAAGAGAGTGAGGTTTGCTCAAAGACTCACGAGGAAGGAATTTGTGAATGTGGTTTCTGCTCTGTTTGCAAAGCACAAACTACCTGGATAAATATTAACTACTAGACTTAACCAAGAGACCACTACGTGTTGCATATTCTCAAAAACATTTTTATTTTTTGAGGGAGAAGGGGGAGGAGGGGGTGAACTAGAGAGACTGTCAGATTATTCCTTGTCTCCAGACTTTCGTCACTGTCCAGATGTCAGTCGGGGGCTCCATCAGAAACACAATAGATTTGTTTAGTCCTTTTGACCCGTGTGTGTGTGTGTGTGTGTGTGTGTGTGGGTGGGAGGGACGCTTCGGGGTTTCAGCTGTTTGACGTGAGCATTTTTCCAGCTATCACTTAGCACCGAGCTCTGCTTGTCCTGGTAGACAAGACGTTGAAAGTAGGATTAACAGACTTGCTCCTGTCTGAGTGTCTATGTCATAGACTTATTGTTTACAAAGTGTAGAGCGCTACAATTATCACTGTGTGTGATGAGAGTGCTCTGCTGCACTTAGAGCTAGCTCCACCTTGTTCTCAGCACACTTTTCACTTCTATCCTTGGCCCCAATGAACGGAGGGTCCCAACTAGACCTGCCTGCCGCTCGTGCCCTCCCAGCCAGCGAGTTGTCACGGAGACCACCCCATGGCAACTCCCCCTCGAGCCTTTCTAGCCTGCCTGGAATGTTTATAGCTTTTCTTTTATAGTCATCTGACCCGCTGAACGAAGGGCCCTCGACGGCCATTTAAAGACCCTCTTCTGTAATTCAATGAATGGTAAACGTGGCCATTCCACCACTTCCCTGTGGAGATGCTTAAAGCTTCAACTGGCACTGGGACTTGTTAAATGCGATATGAGGTCCTCTCCTCTCGCCAAGTGGGCCTCCGCTATTGAGCAGCCAGATATTCATGTTAGATTCAGAATAACCTGCGTTGGGGAGGATACATTACTTGTACTTGGATTAAGTCTGGATTATGTCTATGCTGAGAGAACCTGGGGTCTGATACGCTGAGGTTGAAGGATTGACCCTTACTGCCATCAAGTGATTGGCCGTGAAATTAGGTCGGGGGGGGATTGGATAGCTGCTTGGCTGGTATGCTCTGTCTGAGGCCAACTTGCCTGTATTACTTGGCAGATCCTTACACTCAGCAAATCCTCTCTTTAAGACACTGGAAGAAAAGCTAATAAAAGTGAGTGCATCAGTGTGATGGATTTATTGACTGATTCATTCGGCCCTGTTGCTAATTACATAGAAAATGGCGGAAAGGAGACAGTCAGTCTGACAGATAAAGAGGAAGACAGTCAAAGACAGGATAGAAAGCAAGGAGAGGTAGTGAGAGCAAGCTCTGACTCGCTCCGACGAACCCCCGGGGTGATCACAGACCTCGACACAGACCTCGACACAGACCTCGACACAGACCTCGACACAGACCTGAACACAGACCTGAACACAGACCTCACCCACTGACCTCATCACTAACCTCACCCACTGCCCTCAACACAGACCTCACCCACTGACCTCACCCACTGACCTGAACACAGACCTGAACACAGACCTCACCCACAGACCTGAACACAGACCTCACCCACTGACCTCAACACAGACCTCACCCACTGACCTGAGCACAGACCTGAACACAGACCTCACCCACTGACCTGAACACAGGCCTTACCCACTGACGTCAACACAGACCTCAACACAGACCTCAACACAGACCTCCCCACTGACCTCACCCACTGACCTCAACACAGACCTAACCCACAGACCTTAACACAGATCTCACCCACTGCCGCAAACACTGCAACGTCCTGTTAGCTTCTCATAAGAGCTAAGTGAAAGATGTCCCTGTTATTGCCCCATCGTGTCTCATCGTAGAATAGCAATATCACTCACTTTGATGGGTTATCACTGTACAACCTCTTATAACGTTGCTTATTTTACATATGAAATAAAGCTAAGATGCTTTTTGAGTTGAACCAGGGAGTGAGGATTCAGGACTGAGCGTTTACTGTGTACTTAATACATCTAGGTTATGAAGAACTCTTATACGTCTTTTGATGTGATTTAGGAAGACAAGGCAGATCTAGCCTAGCCTAAATACCAGGACGCAGACAGTGCAGTTCAAATACCACCCTCAGGCAAGGGAGAGCATCACCTGTTTCTTTTGTTTTATTTGGCTCTTGGACAATTTCTATGAGACTCACAATCTGAATTTTTTATAACTCTGTTCTCTTGGTCTATTTCAAGCCTCCTGATATACAGGGAATAGTGCTGTATTGTTAGATATCAGTCATCTACTGGCAGAGTCACTACAAGGGTCATACATGTTTTAGAGTGTAAGAAAACATTTCCTCCCCGTCAACACAAACCGCACATCCCCAAAATGTTCAGCTTTTGATGTTTAAAAAAATATATATATTTTACTAGACAAATCTGGACTCGAATAACAATTGTGGCACTTTTCTTTAGGTTCTAGTACGTCTGAAATAATATACTAGATTTAAATGTTACTAAGTTGAGTCACCAAAAAAACGTTTTGTCTCAATCTTTTTTTGTTGGCTAGCCGATGAACTGGCTAGTCAACATCATTTTTACAGCCTGACACCATCTCACAAAAGCACCCATTGTCTGTCTTTTGCGTTAAGCAGGACATCCCCTGACCTGGCTATTGTTGAGAGATGGTTTGCCTTGAGCAGTAGTCTTACTTCTTCTGGATGTTTCGAGTCTGAAAAAAAGTAGTCTTTCAAGTGGCTCAAGTCTTGAGTGAAGACTTGTAGATTGAAGATACGTTTATTCTGTATATATCTTACCTTGCATTGTTTAAAGCACTGTTTTACTCATTTAAAATAACATAAGCCAAACAACTAAATAAACAAGCTAAACAATATTTTGATGGAGATTAAAAAGATGATTTAGACAAAAAATAGCGACGACTATATGACTAACCTTAATGTGCATATTACATCACTTTACAGAAAGTTGAAATGTGGAAAAAGTAATGTTTTGTGTGTGATGTTCACAACCTAATAAATTCCCTGTATTTGTTGTAAGCAAAAAAAAGTTTGTATAGGAGCCCGGGCTGACCCCAACAATCAATAATCATTAAGACTTGTCAGTAAGCATGTATGCACTGTAAACTCCGGAAGGTCCCCATCAATGCTGTTGCATCATTGCGCTGGCAGCCACAATGGACTTCCCTTAAAGAGCATTGCTGGGGAGTTTTCCACCCCCGAGCCGGTGTACCAGCAACCCACCATGGGTTTGTCTATTGTAGCTGAAAGTATAATTATGTATATTTTTTAACTTAACTTGTTTGGTGTGATGAGCATTGGTTTGTCTTGATTGTTTGAGAAAAATAATACCACGCTTGTCCATAACTAATAAATAGCTTGATTTTTGTCGGTATAATCAATGTCTGTGCAACTTGTTTGACTAGTTTCAGGTTTAAATAGGTTTGCTGATGTAGCAGGACTTGCAGGCCTGAGTTGCCTCACAAAACTAATGGAGACCTAAAGCCCAAAGTCCAGTAAGGATATCTACTATTAGGGCGGTGTTTTGGCAAGAATCTGGCGATATGATGCTTATCACGATACAAGGGTTACGATTCAATATATTGCCATACTGTAAGCAAGGTGATATATTGCGGGGTTTTTTTTTTGTTTTTTTTTACTGATAAACAGTAAAAACTACTGCTTGGCATTTTCCTTGAAACAGCTCAAGTAGGACTACTGCTTGATGTCTGGGAAGGCCCGCACACATAAAAAACAAATACAGGTTCAGAACATTCTCACTATTACTTGAAGCGGACACGAGATCTTCCAAAATATAGGGACTCGCGGAAACCGCTTTGTTTGAGTAAAGTTACATCTATCCCCATCACATAGTGCCGTGATTGGTTATTTCCCTTACTATTTGTGAGGATGATGCTCAGTGAAGGTCGTGTGTGTGTGTGTGTGTGTGTGTGTGTGTGTGTGTGTGTGTGTGTGTGGTTTGCCTACGCTCTGCTTTGAAGAGTCATCCTAACCCGTGGCTTCATGCTAGAATCATCCATTGTACTGCTCCGCGTCAGGACAAGCGGCAACAAGATCTGGACAGAGAGATATCTACCACAAAAACCCCCAGATATCAGCACACAGTACTCTCTGGTGGTATCAAGATCTGGACAGAGAGATATCTACCACAAAAACCCCCAGATATCAGCACACAGTACTCTCTGGTGGTAACAGTGTGCATGTCATTTTCCAGGTCTAGAAACATGAAAAAAAAAAAAAAAAAAAAGTATTTGCTCTGCTCCTAACTTGTTATACGGTTGTCAAAAGGATTCTAATCCGTTCTGATTGGGGATGGGAGGTAAACTGCTGTGCAAAGCTTTTCAAACGTGTCTGTATAAATATGAAATGAAAGAAAAACCAAAGCAATTCACCTGGAAACTCCCTATTGAAAAACTATTTCCTGAATACAGTCCTACTTATATTTAATTGGGTGTATAGTCCACGCCTAAAACGTTTGGAAAAAGATTTTGTTTTGACATTTATAACTCTTTTGTTGCTCGCAGGTAACAAATAAGGATGTCCCTGAAGTCCTGAGGTAGCCTCTGCACCAGTAAAGACTCAGTCAGCCGGGGTCCTTCGTCCTCACCGTCCTCTTCATCGTTCTACGTGCCGCGCCTCCACCCAGCGGGACTATTGGTGCCAGCCTCTCCTCCCCGGGGTTGCCTCTACGGCCAGCTGCCAAGCCTCAGCTGTTCCCCTCCTCCTCCTCCTCCTCCTCCTGCCCCTTACCTCTCCTGCTCCCCTCTTTACCCCTCCGCCATTCTCTACCCGCCCTGCTGCTGCTCCCCCCACCCGTCCAGGACAAAATGTCCATCGCCCTCAAGCAGGTGTTCAACAAGGACCGCACCTTCCGGCCCAAGAGGAAGTTTGAGCCGGGCACGCAGCGCTTCGAGCTGCACAAGAAGGCGCAGGCGTCGCTCAACTCCGGCGTGGACCTGCGCGGCGCCGTGCAGCTGCCCCACGGCGAGGACCTGAGCGACTGGGTGGCCGTGCACGTGGTGGACTTCTTCAACCGCATCAACCTCATCTACGGCACCGTGTGCGAGTACTGCACGGAGAAGAGCTGCCCCGTCATGTCGGGGGGGCCCCGCTACGAGTACCGCTGGCAGGACGACGGCAAGTACAAGAGGCCCACGGCGCTGCCCGCGCCCCAGTACATGAGCCTGCTGATGGACTGGATCGAGGTGCAGATCAACAACGAGGACGTCTTCCCCACCAGCATGGGTGAGTCACTGGGGGGTGAGGTGGGGGGTGGGGGAGGGGGGGGGGGGTTGTGTTTTGTTCCTTCCTCATATCGTTCCCTCTTGGTCTCGCTTCTTTCATTGTGTCTCTCTCTTTATCGCTCTCTCTTTATTTCTATCTGTTTCTCTCTTTATCTCACTCTTTCGCTCGCTCTCTCTCTCTCTCTCTTTCTCTCTCTCTCTCTCTCTGTGTGTGTGTGTGATGGGTCAGGTGAGGGGGTCAGGTGGGTCTGAAGGACAGGATGATGTAATTGGATCGGAGGCTCTTTACACGGCTGACCTCCCAGGAACACATCTGGTCTGTCAGAGACGCCCTCAGGGGACTCAGTGTGGAGAGCCCTGTACTCACACCAGAGATGTCCTCCCACCTGACAGACCAAACACACACAACCCAGGAAGCTCACCCTGTCCAAGTAGTTGTTAGGGGAAGATAACACACCAGTCCGTTTGATAGCTAGTCAGAAGATGGCAAATCCCAAGTTGTTTACTTACTCTCTCTCTCTCTCTCTGTGTGTGTGTGTGTGTGTGTGTGTGTGTGTGTGTGTGTGTGTTTAGCGGGGGCTGAGGCTGGGAAGGGAACTCGTGGAGGTTTTTATGAATAAGCTGCTTAAATTCATCCATGTCCCTTTGTTTTGTGGGAGTTATGTTTTTTTTTTTTTTTTAAATGGGGCTAGTGTTTGAGGCAGCATCACGTGGCGGGCCTCACTGGCAGGGAAACAACAAGGACGGATTAGACTTTGTGTCGATAGAGTTAGTGAGACTGTAGAGAGTATACGTTCGGGCTTCGCTTGTTGCTTTAAATAAACTGGGGATCATGTTGAAGTATATTGCCCTAACTTTTAGTTATGACAATGAGAGCGAATACTACTGAAACTATACATAATTGTATAAAAAAACTTTTATTAATTTATTTTGTTTATTTATACTGCCTTATTATACTTCATTTATTTGTTTATCCACTCTTTGCGTGGACTGTAAAATAATGACAAATATTTTTGAATGGAGGGAAACGACAGCGAATTAGAATCTGAATTTTTGCATTAGCCTAACCAGCTCAGTGTGATCTAGAACAAGGTCTGTTGTCGCTGTTGGAGCGGTGCCCTTGGCTTCAGGGTCACTGCTGGCTGTTAGAGAGGTGCTACTGACGAAGGTGATGATGATGACAACGATGGTCGTATCAGTGGCAGCTGGAAACCCTATCGTGTTCAGCCTGATAATTATGCAGCGATATCTGATCTTTACACACACACACACACACACACACACACACACACACACACCCTCAAGCTAAATTGGCCTGGGTCACCCAGATGGGTGAAATTGTACCCACAATATAGCCAGTCTTTGTTGACTGCAGGAGCACCTGAGTCATAGACGAGCCTGTGCCAGTGTTCTCTCTCTCTGTTCCTCTCTTTTCTGTTCTCTCTTTTCTGCTCTCTTTACCCCCCCCCTCTCTCTCTCTGTCTCTCTGTTCCTCTCTTTTCTGTTCTCTCTTTTCTCTCTCTGTCTCTCTGTTCTCTCTTTCTGTTCTCTCTCTTCTCTTTACCCCCCCCTCTCTCTCTCTCTCTCTCTCTCTCTCTCTCTCTCTCTGTTCTCTCTCTCTCTGTGTTCTCTCTCTCTCTCTCTCTCTCTCTCTGTTTCTTTCTCTCTCTCTCTCTCTCTCTTTCTCTCTCTCTTTCTCTCTCTCTCTCTTTCCTCTCTCTCTGTTCTCTCTCTCTCTCTCTCATTTCTCTCTTTTTTCTCTGCTCTCTCTTTCTCTCTCTCTCTCTCTTTCTCTCTCTCTCTCTCTCTCTCTCTCTCTCTCTCTCTCTCTCTCTCTCCTCCGTGCTGTGTGTTGCAGCTCCCCCATTACCCACAGCCAGACATCCATTATTCAAGTTGGAGCATGCACAGTCACTGTTCCACATCTAGCGGCACGTGTGTGTGTGTGTGTGTGTGTGTGTGTGTGTGTGTGGGTGTGTGTTGTGTTGTGTTGTGTGGAGAGGACAGCATGTTTTATTAAAGAGTTCCTGGGACCAGGAGAGGGGGAAAGCAGGATAAGTAGTGTTGGTGGAGATATTCGTTTAAGTCAAATGTTCACCAAATAGGAAACCTCTGTGTATTTCTCTGTTCTGGAACCTTATTTTGAAGGCGGGGTTAGTGTTTGGTCCCGCCAATTGATACACAGAGCAACTTCAAAGTTCTATGCTACAGCACAGATCACCTAAAATATTACCAATTTAATAAGTTAATAAATGGTACTTGTTTAAGTATGTATTTTTACTTGATGCTACCTAGTAATTCTAATAATTTCACACTATTTTATACTTTTCTTATAGACCACAGTTTTTATTATTGAAAGATAGTTTGATGTGGACTGGCCGTAAACCCTTGCTGTTCTCTACACCAGGATTGTTTCTCTGCATATTCTGAGATTACTCACAGATTCCAGTCTAATCCTGTTTGACCAGAACAAGCTCGCCCACTGAGACTGGAGACAGACTGCCCCACCGTATTGATCACTCTAGGAGCCTCCTGGCAAGTGTGTGTGTGTGTGTGTGTGTGTGTGTGTTTGTTTCTCATTATGTGTGAGTGTGTGTGTGTGTGTTTCTCATTATGTGTGTGTGTGTGTGTGTGTGTGTTTGTTTTAAACGACAGATTGACATACTGGATGAAAGCCTCACAGTTGAATAACCTTTTTAGCGTCTCCTAAGAGATGAAACCAAAACAGAAAACAAGCATAATGTAATGTTTATCTCCAGACATCGCCACCACTCTAAACCTCTCATAACGTCAGCCAATGGGTCTGAAGTTCAGAGCACAGCTTAACCACCCATCATGGAGGGAACGGATGGCTTTTTGTCCTAGCTTTCACAAAGAGGATTACATTCCAAAAGCTTAGTGATGGACACTGACTTAGCCAACGAAACCCCACCGTCGACACCCACAGATCTCGTCCGGGTAGTCTCGAGCAGCAGCGAGCTGCTGATCTGGCCGGAGGTGTTATCCAAGGCCTCTGAACTGTATGGCCCTGAAACACGCGGAGCTCAAACGTGATGAATGAGAACAAGAAGGTTGAAATGAATAGGGATGTGACAAACATGCTAACGGTTCCCATGCGGGGAGACCCTTTCATTTGCATGTCAGGGTAAACTCTTTGCAAAGTCCCTTTTCAAGTAACATCAAAAACACTTGAACTTGAACCTACAAAAGTTGAAACTGTTTGGTTATTGTTCAACTCTGTTATCCATGGCATGACTATAATCATAATAAATAAACTATATGAATTATACTGCAACTTGAAAGGTATTTTTTGTAGGTTTGGAGTTCAGAAGGTAGGTGAACTGGATCCTCTGTGCTGTAAGAGCCTTTTCAGCTAGGTTTTTCATGTGTTGAAAGGATGTTTGAGTGTTTTTGACGTATTAAAAGTATGTTTTCTGTTTTTGTGACGTATTGAAAGTGTGTTTGGGTGTTTTTGACAAATTGAAAGTATGTTTGTTGTTTTCGTAGAGTTCGTAGTGAAGGAGTATGTGTGATCCTCTCAGGCGTGTCTGGCTGGCAACATGAGCAGTCAGACACAAAGGGTTTGGTTATTTAGGGGGGTTTTAAGCTCCAGGATATCTAGGGCGCTGGGTCAAAGGTCATATCACAGGAAGGGGCAGCTTTTGTTTTCATATGCATGCGGTGCGTGTGTGCCATTGGACTGGGGGTGGAGGAAACACTTCCTATCTACCGGGGATGTAACTTCCTGTGTCATGCCATCTGGTGAGCCTAGTGACATTTGACCTCGCGGTGGTTGAGCATCCTAGAGAATAGTGTGTCTATTTACACATTTAATGTCTGTCAGGATGCACGTACTGATCTTTTTTTTGGCGATAGATAATGTTGACTTTCAGTTGTGTTTGTATAATAGGGGCACTGTTGCAAGTTGGCTGGGGTTCAGGGATCACAAAACCTCTCTCATAGACACTTCAGTGTTTAATAGAAACCACTGGTCTTCTCTGAAATGGATCTCTGCAGTTAGTTGTCCACTGTTTTGGATCTGGCTCACTTCCTTGGTTTCGAACCTCAATTCTTTAGCATTCATTCAGTTTGGGGTCTCGCTTACTAATGTAAAGAGAAAGAAAGAAAGAAAGAATACCAGGCAGAGATGAAGAGAAAGAGAGAGATTAAGAGAGGGAGAGAAGGAGAGAGATTAAGAGAGGGAGAGAAGGAGAGAGATTAAGAGAGGGAGAGAAGGAGAGAGATTAAGAGAGGGAGAGAAGGAGAGAGCGTAGGGCAACAGAAGCAAGAGATCAGGAAGGAGAAAAAGAGAGGGAGAAAGGGGACAGACAAAGAAAGAGAGAGAGAGATACAGTGACGGGGTCAGCGAGAGAGAGAAAGAGAGAGAGAGAGAGAGAGAAGGGGTGGGGATGCTCCGAGCGAGAAGCGGCGGGGGGCGGGGGGGCCTAGTAGCACGGGGTCGGGGGAAGCCCCATGGAGGAGACCTAAGCGGCATAGCGAGTCAGGGGGTTTAACGAACGTCGACATAATGGAACCTGAAGTCCTGCTCTGTTTGCTCTCCTCCGTTCCTCTCTCCTCCGCCTTGGGAGCGTCGCGCCCTGCACCATGTCAGCATAGGGGTTGACGTCCATTGAACTGTCATAGTGGACCAAGCACTGATTCTTTTCCTCTTTCCAATGTCCAAAGTCTCTCTCTGAACTATGGTTGAGTTCAAGTCCAGTTTTAAGCTGTGTGTGTGTGTGTGTGTGTGTGTGTCTTAATAATGACTACCCTGGTCACCGGCTCTCTCATTATATTGCTACTGAGGTAGCCATTACTCTGTCTGGACACTCCCTCCATCATTCTCTCCATCCTTCTTTCTTCTTTCTCTCTTTCTCTCGCTCACCATCTCACTCCTATTTTTTTAACTGTCTCTCCATCTATCTATTCCCTGTTCCTCCAGACCTCTCCCTCTCACTCTCTCTCTTTCTCTCTTTCTCTCTCTATCTCTCTTTCTCTCTCACCCCCCCCCCCCCCCCCGTCAGTCGGACATCCAGTGTGTGAGGTACTTCTCAGTATTTTTTCTCTTTCTCTCTCTCTTCTCTCCCTCCCTCTTTTCGATTGTCCCTCTCTCTCTCTCTCTCTATCAATCTCTCTCTCTCTCTCTCTATCTCTCTCTCTCTCTCTATCTCTCTCTCTCTATCTATCTATCTCTCTCTCTCTCTCGTCAGTAGTCTCTCTCCCTCGGTCGCCCACCGTATGAGCCCAGTGGTAGTGCTGCTCGCTCGCCCTTTATCCCAGAGCGTGTCCTCCACTCTCTCCTCTCCCGACTCACTGGAACAACACAAACACGCTGTCCCTCACTGCCCCGCCCAGCGCACACACACACACACACACACACACACACACACACATGGCATGATTACACGCTGTCCCTCACTGCCCCGCCCAGCGCACACACACACACACACACTCACATGGCATGATTACACGCTCCCTCTCGGCTGACCGACGCTTCTCAAGTCATTCCTAACGTTTAAACTGAAAAAAAGAGAGAGACTTGAGAAGGACATGGGGTGTGTGTGTGTGTGTGTGTGTGTGTGTCGTTCTGTGTCCGTTACTACCATGGTGTTTGCACCCTCCCTCTCGGCTGACCCAGGTTTTCCACGTCGTTTCTTAAGTTGAGGTTTGACAGACTTGAGAAGGACACGGGTGTGTGTGTGCCCGTCGTTCTGTGGTTGTTATACTATCGTCTGCTTGGTGTCTCCTTTGGGGGGCTACACAGTGTTTAACATCTCTCTGCCTTTGTCTTTATGTCGTTATACTACCTCTCTCCTGCTCTGTCTCCGTCTAGATCTTTCTCTCTGTCTATTTCTCTCTCTCTCTCTCTCTCTCTCTCTCTCTCTCTCTCTCTCTCTCTCTCTCTCTCTTGCTCTATCTCCCTTGCTCCCTTGCTCTATCTCCATCTAGATATTTTTCTATGTCTATTTCTCTCTCTCTCTCCATCTCTTGCTCTATCTCTGTCTATATTTCTCTCTCTGTGCCCTTCTCTGTCTGTATTTCTGTCTCCACCTGGCTCGCTGTCTCTCTCTCTCTCTCTCTCTCTCGCTCTCAGTCTCTCTCCCTTTCTCAGTCTCTCTCTCTCTCTCTCTCTCTCTCTCTCTCTCTCCCTCTGCACATTGGCGTCCTCTTTGCATAATGTCTCCTGGTACATTCCTCATGAGGACTATCTCCCCCTGCGATGAGGGCACCTTCATAACAACACACCATCTGTTGATGCAGCGACGCCAGGTTAAGAGGATTCACACACACACACACACACACCATGCCGAGCTTTAGCTGTTAGCTCCTGGCCCAGTCGATGTTAGTTAAAGTAGTCTAACCTCTGTGTTTAGCACAGCTGATTGGTAAAATGTGGTGAAGAGCCCCCTCCTCCATGTCTCTGTGAGTGTGTGTGTGTGGTGTAACGGTAATTATTTTTTTTCTTACCTTAATCTTAACCAACAATAAAGTAGTACGTACAAAATAATAACTTAAGATAAAGATCAGTATTCTTGATGTTGTTATCATACACTCTTTGTTAAATGAATTGAGACATTTTTCTTAAATGCATTTTAAACTGCATAGGAATTACATCACTGTCATCTCGTTGCATGTTTAATGATGACCTTGGGCATTCATTCCTTTGGAGCCTGTGTGGTGGGGCTTTGTGGGGGTTGTAAGGTATCCTACACTCCTGCTCCTATTGCATTACCACACACACACACACACACACACACACACACACACACACACACGCACACACACACACGCACTCTTCCTGTCTTCTCTCAGTGGGCCTTAGCTGTTAGCATGGCCATATTTCTGTCTACTTGGCCTCACCATAGTGAAATCTCTCTGGATACACACACACCCACACACACACTGCACACATTCACACACACACATAAATACACTACTCACAGAAACACACACAGGCAGACGGATCTCTTGGATTAATGGCAGTGGTCGTGCATGGGGTTAGCTCCAGGTCAGTCTTGTTATCTATGGACTGTCTGCTTCTGCAATGTTGTTTAGTTTACTACTGCCTAGCTACCACTACAATAGCACTGGCAGGCTGGCAGGCTGGCTGGCTGGCTGGCTGGCTGGCTGGCTGGCTGAGTGACTGACTGGCTGACTGACTGGCTGACGGACTGACTGACTGGCTGACTGGCTAAAGAAGGGGAGAAGAGGAGAGAGGGAGCAGAGTTAGGCAAAAGAGAGGAGAAGGAAAGGAGTGGCGGGGGGGGGAGAAAATAGTTCCTGACAATAAAACTTTGGGGGGAGTGGCAGTAGGGGAGATTAGTAGCGCTGGGTCACAAACTGTGTGTGTGTGTGTGTGTGTGTGTGTGTGTGTGTGTGTGTGTGTGTGTGTCAGCCGCAGGGTGCAGGCGTTTCATTTACCCTGACTCTTTGATCCCCTCTCCCCGTGTCTGGGTGGAAAGGAATGTTTATACCCCCCCCCAAACACACACCTCCCCTCCCCCTCCTTAACCCAAACACACACTCTTTAACCAGGCTTCTGTTACCTGCATTACACACCTATATACCCCCCCCCCCCCCCCCCCTTGTCCTTCCCCTCCTTAACCCAAACACACACTCTTTAACTAGGCTCCTGGCTTCTGTTCCAGAACACTGACCTGTATTACACACCTCCATTACCCCCCCCCCCCCCCCCCCGCCCTTCCCCTCCTTAACCCAAACACACACTCTTTAACCAGGCCTCCGCTGGAACACTCACCTGTATTACATACCTCCATATTCTCCCTTTATTACCACCCCCCCACACACACACACACACACACACACACACACACACCAGCATATTGTCTCCCACAGTACCCTGCCTGTGTCAACTGTACCCCCCCCCCCCCCACTTCTCCTTTCATCCCCCTTTCCTTTCTCCTCTCTCCCCTCTTTGCTCCATGCGTCTGGACTCTCCAAGGGGGGACGGGGGGAAGTCTCTCCCTCTGATCCCCGTCCTCCACCTTTAACCCCACTCTCTCACCCCCCTGTTCACCCTCCCTCCCCCTGCAGCAGGGCTGTTCCGTCACCCTCCCTCCCCCTGCAGCAGGGCTGTTCCTGGGGGCATGTGGAGGCAGGCGTGCACCGGGGGCCTGTCGGGAGTAACTGGAGCTGTCCGTGCGTCACCCAGCCGGTGCTGGATCCCTAATTGCATTCTCCCGGGATGGTGGGGGTGGGGTGGGGGAGCGGGTGGGGTGTGGCAGGGGTGTCTCAGGCGCCCCGTGATGTCACCTGTTTGGGCGGGAAGGGGGGGGGGGGGGTACGGCAGTTTGCTTGATCCATGGTGTCTTCAGGTGGAGTACAGTGTGTCTGCATGCTGTGGGATTAGTCTACCTCCTCTGAAATACACTGAGGGGACCAAGAGTCAAGTCAAGTCTGACGTATTTGTATTGTAGAGCTTAATATTAAGCAAGCAGACACATACAAAGCAAGGACTTTGAATATTAAGAATGAATTAAAAACGATAATAAGAAGATACATTTTAATAGTGTCAGCCTCCCCTAACCCCACATTAGTGTACCAGAGTAGACAGCCTCCCCAAACCCCACATTAGTGTACAGCCTCCCCTAACCCCACATTAGTGTACCAGAGTAGTCAGCCTCCCCTAACCCTACATTAGTGTACCAGAGCAGTCAGCCTCCCCTAACCCCACATTAGTGTACCAGAGTAGACAGCCTCCCCTAACCCCACCCACATTAGTGTACAAGAGTAATCCTCCTCCCCTAACCCCACATTAGTGTACAGCCTCCCCTAAACCCACATTAGCGTACCAGAGTGTACAGCCTCCCCTAAACCCACATTAGTGTACAGCCTCCCCTAAACCCACATTAGCGTACCAGAGCAAACAGCCAACAGTGGCTAACAAACCGGTTTGTTGATTGCCGATCAAAGTTTCATTCTTTTTTTTTAATCCCTCTGTAATCAGCAATAAGCACTGTCTCTGAAAGCTTAGCTAGATGATTTTAATGATAGGGTTTTGTGTTGCAAGTAGACCTAACCTGTGTTTAACCCTGTGTTTCTGTGCATGGCGTTGTCAATCATTGTTGCCCTTGTCATCTTCAACACTAGGCACCTTGTAATTATCCAGGATTAAACACTTTCCCATCACTCTCTAAAACACACACACAGACAGACAGACATGGGCTCAGTAACCCTATCTACTGTCTGCCTGCCTGCCTGTCTGCCTGCCTGCCTGTCTGTCTGTGTCTGTCTCTGTCTGTCTGTCTGTCTCTCTCTGTCTGTCTGAATGCCTGCCTTTCTTTCTGTCTGTCTGTCTGTCTGTCTGTCTGCCTGCCTGAATGCCGGTCTGCCTGCCTGCCTGTCTGTCTGTCTCTCTCTCTGTCTGTCTGTCTGAATGCCTGCCTTTCTGTCTGTCTGTCTGTCTGTCTGAGTACCTGTCTGTCTCTCTCTGTCTGTCTGTCTGAATGCCTGCCTTTCTGTCTGTCTGTCTGTCTGAGTGCCTGTCTGTCTGCCTGTCTGCCTGTCTGTCTGACTACTGGTCTTCCTGTCTGTGTGGCCCATGTGATCAACCCTCACACAGTCATTGTTGGATCACAAAGCAGATAATTTGTCATGTTTGCAGCATAGGTTAATGTTCATATATTCTATAGGAAAAAAGAGATTGAGGGAATGAAAGTGTGAGAGAGAGAGAGAGAGAGAGAGAGAGAGAGAGAGAGAGAGAGAGATCCGTAGGCTTAAGTCCTTTCTTTCAGCTCTTCATCCCTCTCTGCATCCACTGTTCCCCCCCCACCCATTTGCAGCTTAATTGTGTCGTGTGTGAGTTGAGGAGTTCCCCTGACAGACCTCTCCCCCCTGTGGTTTAGAGCTGAGGGGAGAGGGGGGAGTGGAGGGGAGGGGGGCTGTTAATTGGGGGAGGTTTGCGTAACTCTGCCAATGGGGAGGTTTTTGTTCCTTACCATTTGTTTCAGAGGCTAAGTTAAGCTGGCAGCAAAGAGATTGAGAGAGAGAGGGAGAGGGACAAAGAGGGAGGGAGGGAGGGAGAGAGAGAAAAGGAGGGAGTGGCTGCTCTCCCGGGTTTTGGAGTTGCTAATGGGTGAAGGGCTGGTCTGAGGGGGCATTGCTGCAGAATGGAGAGCTCTCTGCTGCCCTCTGGCTGTCTGAGAAACACACTGCAGGACCTGGGGTTAGCATTAAAACTCCCAGGTTTAGATACTAATAACAGCAAAACGTCTTCTACTTGTTCAGGCACTTGAACTGAATGTCAAAGATTCTAACTGAATCTGTCTGTGTGTGTGTGTGTGTGTGTGTGTGTGTGTGTGTGTGTGTGTGTGTGTGTGTGTGTGTGTGTGTGTGTGTGTGTGTGTGTGTGTGTGTGTGTGTGTGTGTCTTTGGGAGTCCACAGAGAGAACTGGCGTGTGTTTTGTGTTTCTGTGTGTTCACAGAGAATTAGCGATTCAGTAGTAAAACACACATTAGCATACGGTATCAAGGAGTGTACCATGCCCTTGTGCCACCAACGGTTCCACCTCGTCATCGCCCTCCGTTCACAGACCGGCTCACATGGCATCCCATACTGTTTCCAGTCAGCTTTTCTGATGAATAGAAACGAACTCTGAACTTTGGAACCTCTGTTCATAAACAATGGCCATTCCCTGCATTCCAGCTGTCACATGCCACATTAGCATGAGCTAACAGCCTTTTGGAGTGGCTCTCCTCAGGCAGGCACGAGTCTGAGGGGGGGGGTTAAAGGAGTCAGTGTGTGAGGGGGCCGTAGAGGAGGAGAGGAGAGGAGGAAGAGGAGTCGTGACCTTCACCCTACACCCTACAGCCACAGAGGAAACGTTGTGATAATCCCTCCAATGGTGACTCACATTGTTAGTGATTATTGAGACAAAATGTTATCAATGAGTATGTAGATGGTGGGTACAAATGCATGGGAGTTCATTTCAAAATGATCTATTGTAAATATTTTCACAGAGAACTCTGAGAGAGTTAATTGTTGTGTTGCCTGCTTGGAGAGGACATTTCCAGTGTGCTGTTCCAAACTGAACCAGAACAGATTGATGGCATGCTTCTAAAAAGAGCTCTGAGCAGTCAGTCATTCAGTCAACATTAGCCAAAAGAAGTGGTGTCCCACTAATAAACAAATTTTTTGTAGTCTGATCCAAAATTTATATTTTAAAGCAATTTACAGTCATATTTCTGTCTGAAACAGTCTCTACTGTTCGTGCAGCCAGTCTTATTCAGAACGTGGTGTACACTGCAGTGTAGCACATTGAGGTCATAATGGCATGTATTATTAGAATGGAGGACATCAGGAGGACTAGCACTGAGAATCAGTCGCCTCTCCAGTTCAATGCCCTTAATACCAGCTGGGTCATGGACTGTGCACGGAAAAAAAATAGGGGTTGGTTAGGGTTCCCCTTATACATGCACATACATGCACACACATGCACGCACACACACAGACACACACACTCACACACTTGCATGTACACAAAGACGTTTCTTTCTCTAAATCTCTCTAAGTATCTCTCTCTCTCTCCCACACCCTCTCTCTCATTATGTATCTCTGTCTATCTCTATGTATGTTATATATTTGTTTTCACTCAATCATGTAGCAGAACATTCAGGGTTTTTGTGTGTGTGTGTGTGCGTGTGTGTGTGTGTGTGTGTGTGTGTGGCGGGGCGTGGGGGTGGCACTCCTTTATTGCAACAGTTGCCGAGCTGACTGTAAGTTCTAAGCCGGCCCTCAGTCAGCCCTCTGGGGGCCCCTACGTCCCCTCAGTCAGCCCTCTGGGGGCCCCTACGTCACCTCAGTCAGCCCTCTGGGGGCCTCTACATCACCTCAGTCAGCCCTCTGGGGGCCCCTACGTCCCCTCAGTCAGCCCTCTGGGGGCCCCTACGTCCCCTCAGTCAGCCCTCTGGGGGCCTCTACATCACCTCAGTCAGCCCTCTGGGGGCCCCTACGTCCCTGGGGATCAGTGGCATGACTCAGCACTCTGGAAGGGGGGAGGGAGGGAGCGAGAGAGGAGGTGAGAGGTCTGATCCGGGCTGGGGTTTCAACATCATGGTCTCGTTGTGAAGGGAATAGACCCTGGGGCTCACGTGGGTGACGTCAAAAACGGAAAAACAAAACGGGCCGCTGTCCCACAGCTTCCTAAGGTTACTTCTTTACAGCGCTGCAGGGTGGGAAGGGAGGGACCGCAGAGAGGTGTGTGTGTGTGTGTGTGTGTGTGCGTGCGTGTTCGAGCTTGCCTGTTATGAAATTTGACTTTTGGTATAAAAGTGTGAACACAGCACTGTAGAAAAATGTTCATTAAAACATTGTGTCTCTCTCTCTCCCCTACCTTCTTCCTCTGCCCTCCCTGTCTCCTTGGTTCCTCCCTCCCTGTCTCCTTGGTTCCTCCCTCCTTTCGCTCTCCAGGTATCCCCTTCCCGAAGAACTTCCTGCAGATCTGTAAGAAGATCCTGTGCCGGCTCTTCCGCGTCTTCGTCCACGTCTACATCCATCACTTTGACCGCATCATCCTGATGGGGGCCGAGGCCCACGTCAACACCTGCTACAAGCACTTCTACTTCTTTGGCACGGAGCTCCACCTCCTGGACCGCAAGGAGCTGGAACCGCTGGTGAGTGGAGGGGGAGGGAGGGAGGGAGGGAGAGGGGGTGGGCACATACAGTACCAGTCAAAAGGACTGTACACTCACACCCACACCTACTTGCACTCAAACATGCACTAAGACACACACACACACACACACACACACACACAGATTCACACTCACACCCCTATTTAAACACGCAAAGACACATGCACACTGAATCAGACCCACATCTATTTACACACAAACACTTGCACATTAGCACATAAACAAACACACAAACACGCCATGTAGAGGGGCAGTTTACGGGTGAAGAAACAGCTCTACCTACTGGACATAGGAAGAGGAGTTGGAACGGTTATAAGTACAGTATACTGTTTAGTCCTTGTTTTGTCCTTTATGTGGTCAGTGTTCAGTCAAGCATTAAGCATTAAGGTAGAGCTGGATACATAGACACATGTCCCTTTGGAGTTTTAAGGTTAAGGAGCTCCCTTCACCAGTGTCTTTAAATTCGTATACACAGTCTTAGTGGACGGGAAATCACGTCCAAGACTGGATTAAAAGATCAAGAGTTCATCTTTTAATGTCGGTTGGTGTTATTCACATCAACAGTTAGTCTCTTGTCACATTGCCATTCACACCAGCACAAAGGCTAAACCATTCCCTCGTACATAACTTTATAGTCCACCCCTTCATCTGAATAATAACGACCGGTATTATCACAGTTTTTGTCGTGGTAAATGTCATTGACACAGAGAGGTTTTGTGTTGTCCCACACAGCCCTCACCCTGCAACAGGGTCTCTCTGTACACACTGACCAACCGTCAACACAGTCTGAAGGAGACTCTGTAAACATTTCAACAAGCAGACAAGCCCCTATGCTGTTGACAGAAAAAGCCGGAGAGAGAGAGGGAGAGGGAGGGAGAGAGGGAGAGAGGGAGGGGGGCGGGGAGATTGGGAGCAAGAGAAAGAAAGGGAGAGGGAGCAAGAGAGAAGAAAGCTTCCTTCACTAGTGAACACAACAGCCTCTTTTACTCCTAAGCGATCATCAGAGATCTCCGTGATCAGCAGGCAGGCTACGTGCCCGATGCCCACGCAGAGGAAGCAGCCCTTGTTCCGGGGCCGAAACCACTGTGCCGTGAAAGCCCCGGAGGGTGACTCCCCCAATGCCTGATTGGAAAGAAGGAGGCTTGAACCGGCCTTTAGACCAATAGCACGCCTTGTGACTCCATCTTGAACCGGCCTTTAGACCAATGGCACGCCTTGTGACTCCATCTTGATTAGGCCAGTTAAAGAAATGGATCGCTAAGACCGTTACTTGGCCATTTTCTCTGTGGGAATCTTGACAAACGGGGATCACTAATTTGAATGGATGGATTGAAGGATTAGCGTTTGTGACAAAATGTTGATGAAGTTAGACAGACAGACAGACAGACAGGGGAGGTACACAGACAGACAGGACTCCACAGGCAGGCAGGCCGTGGTGGTGAGCAGGCAGGTAGGCCTTGGTGGTGGTGGTGGTGGGCAGGCAGGCAGGCAGACCGTGGTGGTGGTGGTGGTGGGCAGACAGACAGACAGACCGTGGTGGTGGTGGTGGGCAGACAGACCGTGGTGGTGGTGGTGGGCAGGCAGACAGACTGTGGTGGTGGTGGTGGGCAGACAGACCGTGGTGGTGGTGGTGGGCAGGCAGACAGACCGTGGTGGTGGTGGTGGGCAGGCAGACAGACAGACCGTGGTGGTGGTGGTGGGCAGGCAGACAGACAGACCGTGGTGGTGGTGGGCAGGCAGGCCTTGGTGGTGGGCAGGCAGGTAGGCCTTAGTGGTGGTGGTGGGCAGGCAGGTAGGCCTTAGTGGTGGTGGCGGGCAGGCAGGTAGGCAGGTAGGCCTTAGTGGTGGTGGTGACTGTGTGGACAAATGGAGACTGTCCCTCTGCAGATGGCTGTTGAAGGTCCCTGCCAATCTCCCCTCCAGTCCCCCTCCCTTCTACCTAATGGCCCCCTGTGGATTCAGACGGCTTCTGCTGAGCTCTCACTGAGAGAGAGAGAGAGAGAAAGAAAGAAAGAAAGAAAGAAAGAAAGAAAGAGAGGGGCTTCAGAAGAAGGTGAGAGAGGAAGGGGGCAGGTAGAGAAAGAGGGGATGAGACAGAGAGAGATAAAGTAGGGTAATGCATTAACCCTCTGCCCCTGCACAGGCTATGTCTGATTTGTTTTTATAAAACCAGTGTTTTGGTTGTTGTCCACAGTCTAGAGCAATACATGTTGAATAGGAAAAATTACAGAAAAACCGTCTGGGAAACATGTGATATATAATCCAGTTTGAATGGCGCAGGCAATGTACATGTGTTAGACATTGAACATTAAATACGCTCAGGATAATGCATGAAACAGGGCATTACAATAAACTTCCATGGCATTTACGACCAGAGAGGCAAAGTCCCTTGAATCTGTTGTCTCTCTCTCTCTCGGCTGTCTCTCTCTCTCTTTCTTTCTCTCTTTCTCTCTCTCTCTCTCGGCTGTCTCTCTCTCTCTCGGCTGTCTCTCTCTCTCTCTCTCTCTCTCTCTCTCTCTCTCTGTCTGTCTCTCTGCTGTGTCTCTCTCCCTGTTTCGCCGTCAGTGTTACGGTTGACTTTTGGTACGGTTACGGTTGTTTCCCTGCTCTCTTGGTAAGAGCTTGACCCAGTTTACCGTGGGTGTTGTAGTTCTCTTAACGTGAGGGTTCCATTACAGAGTCGACATCTGCGCTCCTCTCTTTCCAGCTGTGTCTGAGAGAGACGCTGGGCAGATGGCGCACTCGGATCCATGTGGCTCGCAACCCAAACAGACGGAGCCATTTGTTTGAGATCCCTATTCAGAAGGACTACATGAAGTTGTGTGTGCGTGTGTGCGTGTGCGTGTGTGTGTGTGTGTGTGTTGCATTCCCCCCTACAAACTCATTGGCCTTGTTAAAAGGGACTTGTAAGTCTAAAAATGCCCCAAGGCCATTGCAGATGTTCTAGTAGAGCGGTACCAGTGATGATTGTGTCGGTTTCTTTTATGTTTCATAATACCACCCGGACCCTCAGTAGACCTGCAGTGGATTAATCCCAGATTACAGTGACCCTGAACAAAGATCCCACCCTCTGCAGTCTGTGACCTCCATAAGACTATAGATTAAGAATATGGGTTTAGGTTAATCTTTTTCTCCGAGCATACCTCCCCACAGTATGATGTAAAGTCCCCCTTAGCACTTACAGTAGATGTGTGTGTGTGTGTGTGTGTGTGTGTGTGTGTGTGTGTGTGTGTGTGTATGGTAGAGCCGTTTACAATCCAAAGGTTACCTTGTTGCTTCTTCATACATGAATGATTCCACCTCCTGTGTGTTGTCTGTGAATGGTCAGCTGTGTGGTTGTACAGCCCTGTGTGATCTGCACAGCTAAATATAAATATCAGATGGGTCACATTAACATCAGCTGTGGAATGGCCACTATGGCATGGCAGTGACTCGTTAATTTACGACAAGCTCTGAAGCTGTTTGTTTGTTTCATTCTCACTCCCTCAGTCTAAACTGGCAACTTAATTGGTGACTGACGTTTAACAAAGGTTAAAAAATACGTAGTTTTTACAAAGCCATGATAGTTGGGTTTGATGCGAATGTATTTATCTTGAAGCTGTCCATACATAACACATAAAGTCTTCCTCTTGTGTGTTTTCATTTTTCAGAAGGAGATGACGTCGAGGATGTGTCACTGAGCAGAATCACATGATGCCATGGGCAAGCTAAGGAACGTGACGCCATGGCAACCGTTTGTTTTTAAAAAGACAGATTACCGTGGAGATGCTGAGGCCCTCGCTAACCGCCCTGTAGCAAACCGGACATGACTCTGCCGATGGATTCTGTGTTGACGTCGTTCAGCGACCCCAGTGTGTACAGTGCACACCACAAACAGACTGAATGACGCTCACTCAATCACTCTAGTCGACACGACGACCGGTTTGCTGTAACTAATGGACTCTTGTTTAGCCATAGAGAGACAAAAGCAGTTCAGTGAGGCTTACTCACTCACTCAGCGTTCAACAGACTACAGTATCAAACCCACTGAAGCTCCTCTTCACAGCGGCTGACCACGGAGGAAAAAGGCTAATGTTTACACTGCCGATTACATAACGGACATATTTTTTTCCTGCTGATTTAATAGAAAATTATGTTATGACCAGGTGTGACCACAAGAGGGCTTCATAACACAGGATTTTTGGCAAACCGTTAGCACTGACCTTTAGCGTCCTGTTTTAACACTTGTAGTTTTTTATTCGCTGATCACTATCACAGTTGAACTATGCAGTTGAAAATGGTCCTGTTTCTATACATTCTTTATACTGGTTTCTATTTTGCAGGATATTCAAATAAATTTCGTCATATAGTCTTACTCATCCATATATTTCTGTTGATTTGGACACTGCCAAATTGTTCATTGGATTGATCTCATCGGTTATTTGACACATTCAAGACCCTCAGATGGTTTTTACAAACCATTAAGTTTGAAAGTTTTAATGAAACCCGAGCAGCATGATCACATTGAAACATTGTGCTGCATTTAAATCACACCTTTTTTAATTTCATTTTATTTCACTGCTTGATTAATTTAAAGTGATTGAACTTGCTGTTCCAACAAACACAATGAAGAGAAGACTGTGATCACATAGATGAATACATACCGTATGTGCAGGATTTTGTGTTTTACCCATATGTACAGTGTGTGTGTACTTCCACAGATCCTTAATTTGGGAGAATCCACTTTGTGTTCTAGAACCTACTTGCTGTTCTAGAATCTACGTTGTGTTCCACAACCTACTTTGTGTTCTAGAACTATGTTACTCTCCTTATAAGCTGTACAGCCTATTCCTTAAGTGAACAAAAAAGGATGTGTTCTCGTTGGAATATGTTTCAGCTCATTTGTTTTGTGCATTGGCTGTAATTTATATCATGGTTTCTGTGCGACAGTTACATTACAATCTTTTCATTTAATTCACTACTGTATGCAAGTGACTTTTTAAATCAACAGAGGAAAAGGCATGTGTGTTTATACATTAATTCAAACACACACACACACACAGAGATTCACTCAGGTTTTGAAATGAATTTTAGATTTGACTTTTTTTTTTTTTTTTTTTTTTTAACAAATCACTGATCGTCTTTTCTTCGGCTCTTTGGATTGTGATGAGAATAATCATTTTGTAATACCAACCTAGTACGTTTCTGTCCAACAAACAGACACATCAAACAGATCTTCCAACTGTTTACGAGGTTGTTGTAACCATGACTCCTGAAGCAATAAAGTGTATTTTGATTCCTAATATCCCAGACTTTAGTTTTATTGAAAGACGAAGGCGACGGATTTTAATTCTTTTATATTGATTTGAACACAGCATCTCTGAGGCTTATCTTGTTCTGAGCTCATTATTCCGGACCTGCTGATGCACCACTCTCAGATTGTTTACACACACACACACACACACACACCCACGCATCTGTTGTTGCTCCATTGATTGATAGCCACTTAATCCACTGCTGATAGTGAGGTAACTCTCCTCTTCATCACGCTCAGGAGCTTTCAGCCGGGATTACGACACAGAGGGTCGATGCACACTCACAGCGACTTGTTGGTTTTACCTGAGATTACACCTGCTGATTATCACACACACACACGGACAGAGTTGTTGGTTTTACTTGCGATTGCGTCTGCTGCCGTACACACTCGCCACAGCTTATACACATACACTCACAACAGCTTATACACACGTACAGAGTTGTTCGTTTTACCTGCTGATGTACACACTCACAGCTCTCTCACACACACACACACACACTGAGTTGTTGTTTTGACCTGCGATTACGTCTGCTGCTGGACACACTCACAGCTCACACACACACACAGAATTGTTGGTTTTACCTGCGATTGCGTCTGCTGCTGTACACACACAGCGAGCTGCTGGTTTTACCTGTGATTACGTCTGCCGATGTACACACACACACACACACACACACACACACACACACAGTGAATTGCTGGTTTTAGCTGTGATTACGTCTGCTTATGTGCTGCGGCTTTGCGTCTGTGTATAAAGCACATTGAGACGTCTCAGCTCAGCTAAAGAGGAGAGCTGTAAACAGAGATGGGTTTGCTCTGGATAGCTGACCACTCCACATCGATCTCTGGTCAACGGAAAATACTACTGTGTTTTCCTCTGTCTGTGTATGCTACAGACTAATTAAGGCATGAAGGAAATGCATCGATCAATCTTTGACTTAACGTAGTGGTTGTAGAATGTAATGTGTGTGGCCGGTTGCAGGATGTGAGTCTTTGTCAAGGTCTGCGTGGAGCCTGCTTTCTTTCAAGATTAGGTTAGATTTGATTGGCCCGAAGGAAATTTATCTTGGACACATACAGAGAGAGGCCAGCTGAGAGAGACCAACTGTGAGATCTGCAGAGAGAGACCATCAGCCTGGAGGACACTTGGGTCCTGGTCGTCATTGTATCTGCTGAGACAGACCAGTGGAGAGAGACCATCTGGGAGAGACCAACAGAGAGAGACCAACTGAGACAGACCAGTGGAGAGAGACCCGCTGAGACAGACAGGTGGAGAGAGGCCAGCTGAGAGACCAGCAGAGAGAGACCGTCAGCCTGGAGGACACTCGGGTCCTGGTCGTCATTGTATCTGCTGAGACAGACCTCCTCATTTAAACCACGTCATGGGAGAAGACTCCAGCCCTCCCGTTTGTCTCCAGATTCTGTCCATGCTGGCGCTGGTCTGCTTCGGACTCGCATGCATCGTCAAGGTACCACATGGTTATTAAAAAACTTCATGACGAGGTTATCATATCTAAAGAGGTCATTGTGTGTTGAAAAAGGGGAGTTCTGCGGGTTATTGTACAGACTGTACTGCTAATTGTCTCATAGCCACTTCAACATATCTTTGAATTTTTTGATATTCCAATATAATATTTAATTACACTTTAAGTTTTGTTTACAAGTAAGCTCTGTGCAAGATAGGTCAACAAAATGTAAATTAAATTAAATTGAATTGAATTAAATAAAAAATAACTAAATTAAACTAAATTAAATGAAAAAGTGCAAATGTAATGGTGTTGTCTTTGGCAGGGCGTTTCATTTGGCTTCTTCAACTGGTGGTACGTCTTGGGGGGTTCCCTTATCCTGGCGTCTGCCTTTGCTTTCTTCCGCGTCTACGAGGTGTGTGTGATCATGGCCCAGAGGGAGATGGAGGAGAGCCAGCAGTGCAGACCCAGGGAACTCTGTGGCCCCGGGCACTGACACCAAACTGTAGACGGACAGGAGGCCCCCAGCCAACCTTGTGCCCTGAGGGGGCCCTGTGTGTATGAATGTGTGTGTGTGTGTGTGTGTGTGTGTGTGTGTGTGTGTGTGTGTGTGTGTGACCTACTGGGAACCTAAAACAAAATAAGGGGACTACATGTTTCAAATGTTTAAAAAATATATTTTTTTCCCGGGAAGTTCGTCTTGTGAAAGTATCTGCGTGAGAACTGAGATTATCACGCTTGGATTTGTTGACCTTTGACACCATGGGAAGAGAAGAATTCGCCGGGTCACTGTGTTGTACTTGAGGTAATATGTCTGGTTTTATGTTCTGCTTTACGTTTTTTATTGTTTTGTATGAGTAAAAACACATCCTTGAAATAATGTATAAATAAGTGAATCAGGACTACTTCACCAGTATTTCATAACAAACATTTTTATTCGATTTATTGGAATATACATCACATTTTTTTAACGGTTTACTACATATCTTGGGAAATATTTACAAAAGATTT
>JAPMUY010001332.1:0-2500 GCA_026901105.3 Galaxias olidus
GGGAGTCCCATCACCACACTGATAACATGACCTACTGAGAGCTATAGGCCTGATATGTCTCTCTCTCTCTCTCTCTCTCTCTCTTTCTATCCGTTGGGAGGGACCCTCTAACCAGACGTAGCACGCAGGCTAATGGCTCAATCCACTGCTCTGTGTTCACTGTCGGTTCAAGCCCTTCAAGGTAATTTTCCGTTTTCTTTTGAAGAGAAAAAGAAAATGGAGGTTAGGGTAATGGCCTTGTGCGCCAACAGGAATAATTACAGTGTGGCCAAAGGCTGTCTCTCTTAGCTCTGTAACAGGGCAAGAATGTGGAACGTGTTTATTGTTAGTTATAGGTGCACTTAGCAAAATATCTTGTAATGTTTTCATAGCCAATTAAAAGTAAGGAGCCAGCTAAAGCGAAGCCAAAGATTGGTGACCGCCATTTTGAAATGCTTTAATTTCGTGAGAAAGTGAGAAGGTGTTACACAATTTCACACAGCGAGTGTGACAATAGCATTTTGTCACATAACACTGAATAAAAAAATGCAGCAAAAAAAAAAACAATACTTCACTCCTTTTTCAGCGTGCCTTCAGGTTTTTATTGGGTTCAGATCTTGCTAGAGATCTCCATCACATATCTCGTTTAAACATTACTCACAGCTAGACCACAGCTAAAGATACCCAGCTCTAAATCCAGAGTTTCACGCAAGAACAAAAAATGAAATAGTACACAGATTATGGAATTATTACGGTAATTATGAAATGGCATCCATAAAGTATGCTTCACACCTAACAATAGAGATACCTCCTCATCACCAGATCAGACTGAGATAGAGATGAAGAGAGATAAAGAGAGAGAGAGAGAGAGAGAGCGAGAGAGAAAGAGAGAGAGAGAGAGACAGAGAGAGAGAGAGAGAGAGAAAGAGAGAGAGAGAGAGAGATAAAGAGACTGAGAGAGGTATACATATAAAACACAGAAAGAGAGAGAGGGATAGGTAGAGAGACCTAGAGATATATAGATAAAGACAGAGAAAGAGAGAGGGATAGGTAGAGAGACGCACTTCCTTTTAACATGTGAGAAATTCAAAAACACAAGACAGCAATACTTTCCCAAATTTGAAGTACTAATACCAAGTTTTAATAAACTAAATGACAACTACAAATTCAGAGCTCTCCTAGGAGAGGATAATAATGTGGCAAACCTTGCTGCAAAGTATATTTATGTATGCCACAACCTGAGGGATAGTGAGTGATCAACATACACACATGCACACACACCCACCCACCCACACCCACCCACACACACACTCACACACTCACACACACACACACACACACACACACACACACACACACACACACACACAGGCCCACAACACACTGCATTTAGTTTGTACAGTACCTGAGTATTAATGTTTTTTACACAACTGAATTTGTAATTGTTTCATTATTTTTTAAACTATCTGTCTTTTTGTGATCTATGCAAACCAATCAAAATTTGTATTTGTCTTATTTTGTAAACTGCTTTGGCAATAATGTCTACTTGTGTACAGTCATGCCAATAAAGCATTGAAATTGAATTGAATTGAAATTGAGAGAGAGAAATAAAGAGACGGAGAGATATATATAGAGAAAACACAGAAAGAGAGAGAGATAGGTAGAGAGACATAGAGATATATAGACACAGAAAGAGAGAGAGAGATAGGTAGAGAGACATAGAGATATATAGACACAGAAAGAGAGAGAGAGATAGGTAGAGAGACATAGAGATATACAGACACAGAAAGAGAGAGAGGGATAGGGAGAGAGACATAGAGATATATAGACACAGAAAGAGAGACAGGGATAGGTAGAGAGACATAGAGATATATAGACACCGAAAGAGAGAGAGGGATAGGGAGAGAGACATAGAGATATATAGACACAGAAAGAGAGAGAGAGATAGGTAGAGAGACATAGAGATATATAGACACAGAAAGAGAGAGAGAGATAGGTAGAGAGACATAGAGATATACAGACACCGAAAGAGAGAGAGGGATAGGGAGAGAGACATAGAGATATATAGACACAGAAAGAGAGACAGGGATAGGTAGAGAGACATAGAGATATATAGACACCGAAAGAGAGAGAGGGATAGGAGAGAGAGACATAGAGATATATAGACACAGAAAGAGAGAGAGAGATAGGTAGAGAGACATAGAGATATATAGACACAGAAAGAGAGAGAGAGATAGGTAGAGAGACATAGAGATATATAGACACAGAAAGAGAGAGAGAGATAGGTAGAGAGACATAGAGATATATAGACACAGAAAGAGAGAGAGAGATAGGTAGAGAGACATAGAGATATATAGACACAGAAAGAGAGAGAGAGATAGGTAGAGAGACATAGAGATATACAGACACCGAAAGAGAGAGAGGGATAGGGAGAGAGACATAGAGATATATAGACACAGAAAGAGAGACAGGGATAGGTAGAGAGACATAGAGATATATAGACACCGAAAGAGAGAGAGGG
>JAPMUY010001332.1:5000-7500 GCA_026901105.3 Galaxias olidus
CACACACACACACACGTGGAGCATGTTAATCAGGCGGGCTAGCAGGGTAAATTTAGCAGAGAGGAGGTAACAGCCAGGGCCACTACCTGTCAGCTCTCCTCTCCTCACACACTCTCTCTCATTTGGGTTTACACCAGCCTCAACTCTCTGTGTGTGTATGTGTGTGTGTGTGTGTGTGTTTGATTTTGTGGCCGTATACGTGCTCTAGGTTTGATATAGAAGGTTGTAAGGGTTTGTTGGTGATTTTGCACATTCAAGTGTGTATGCACTTGTAGCAGCAGTACGTGTGCGTGCGTGCGTGTGTGTGTGTGTGTGTAGGTGTGTAGGTGTGTGTGTGTGTAACTGAGGTGGACCGCTGTGAGTTAATCACAGACCTCTTTCACACCGTCTCACACACACACACACCCATAGTGTGAACATGAGCTTTCCATTCACGTTAGCACAAAAACCCTCCGTGTGTGTGTGTGGGTGTGTGTGTGTGTGTCCACACCTAGTACTCTTGATTGCTGAAGGTTTTGAAGGGTTGAGTCGATCATCAGTTTCTTAACACTGTCAAAAACACGACCTATCCGTATAACAAGCACGTGTGTGTGTGTGTGTGTGTGTGTGTGTGTGTGTTCTGACACCCCCGTCGGTTACCCAGGCGACCCCTACCTCTCAGCACTAACAGGGGGACGTGATCCTTTGACAAGGTGCTGGCCCGAGGTGTGACCCAGCCAGGTAGTTTGACACGCTGGGTATATGTGTGTGTGTGTGTGTGTGTGTGTGTGTGTGCTGCTGCTGCCACTGGCCTCGGTGAGAATAGCTCCTTGGGATCAGACCTGTCAAATTAGGAGCTTATCACCACCATAGCCTACGCTAACACACACTCATTAGTGGCTTCACACTCACTCACACACACACTCACTCACACACTCACACACACACACACTCACACACACACACAATCACACACACACTCACACACACACACAGACACACAGGCCTATACGTGCTCACACACAAAACGATGCAGGTCTGCACATACACACACACACACACACACACACACACACACACACACACACACACACACACACACACACACACACACACACACACTTGAATGGAGCACTGTGTGCATAGACAGACACACACATTCATTCTTGTTTACTTCTTGTTTTTAACTGGATATATTTGGTGTGGTAGATGGATAGATGAATATTGATTGAAATAATAACACACCCGCGAAGACGCTCAGGGGTTAGACCCCGGCTCCGGTCCGCTGGATATCTCCACGGAGAAAGGAAAAAAAAGACGTTGACGGCAGAATTGATTATGCCACACGGTTATTGACCTACGATTAGAGTTCCGTGCCGAAAAATCGACAGGTGCGCCCGGAGCGTTCGTGGTGGCGATCTCTACGACCGACGTCGTCCGCGGCGACACAAACGAACGACAACAACCAACAAAAAGAACAATCTAACAGCGTCTGTCACCTAAAGAGCTCAACGCCGCAACGCTCAGCCCTCAGACACCTCTGTAAGAATCACTCACACACACACACACACACACACACACACACACACACCTACACACACACACACACACGCGCACACACACACACACACGCACACACACACACACACACACACACATATGAGTGCATGCTGTCTAGAAAGTGAGAGACACACTATTATATATGGGTTATGTTAATCCGAAAACGTAGAAGAAAAAGGGACCCATTTTATTTCTTCTGTGTGTTACCTTCATAAAACAGGAAGCGCGGCTCCTTGCCTGCCTACAACATTTCATTTTGCATGTTAAAGACAGACATTTAGCTCCGAGCTCGAATGCCTGTGTGTGTGTGTGTGTGTGTATGTGTGTCGGTGTTTATGTGTGTGTGTATGTGTGTGTGTGTGTGTGTGTGTGTGTATGTGTGTCGGTGTTTATGTGTGTGTGTGTGTGTGTGTGTGTGTCGGTGTTTATGTGTGTGTGTGTGTGTGTGTGTGTGTGTGTGTGTGTGTGTGTGTGTGTGGGTGTGTGGGTGTGTGTGTGTAGAAGAGCGTGGGGGTGGGGGAGGAAGGCGAGGAACATTTACCTTGTGGGTCACAGCATAAAACTAGCGAGCTAATTTGACACAATTCCAACCAATCAGGCGGCTGGAAATGGCTCTGTAGAACACTGTCGCTGGCAGACATTCTAACAGCGGCTCTGAGAGGGTCTGGGGTGATTCCATAGGAAACATAAGCAGCGTTACACACAAACCACATCTGACTCTTTACAAACAAAGAGGGCAGGGAAAACAACAACACGCCATCTATATATACACATTCCGTGAATCCTGGCGCGGTTATCTTGAGGGCTTATTATACACATAAACACATAAATATTAAGAGATATTGTGCTTAAAGCAAAAGGAGGGGGGAATTAATCCCACAATCTGATTGGCTGATATGTATGATACTGTTTAATATTGCAAGGCCAGGAGTGGTGCTTTAGCTTTACATGTCTCCCCCAG
>JAPMUY010001332.1:12500-17601 GCA_026901105.3 Galaxias olidus
ACGTGCCGCAGGTAGATCTAGAGCGACCAGACGGGACAGCTTCCCTCTTTGCTGTTGGACGAGGATGTGGCTTGTCTTCACCTGTCTGTCAATTTCATTTCAATTCAATTTCAAAAGAAAACCATGCTATCCATCTCTCTCTCTATCTCTCTCTGTCTCTCTCTTTCTCTCTCTCTCTCTCAATTTCAATTTCAATGCTTTATTGGCATGACTGTACACAAGTAGACAATATTGCCAAAGCAGTTTACAAAATAATAAAAATACAGTTTTTGATTGGTTTGCATAGATCACAAAAAGACAGATAGTTAAAAAAATAATGAAACAATTACAAATTAATTTGTGTAAAAACATTAATACTCAGGTACTGTACAAACTAAATGCAGTGTGTTGTGGGCCTGTGTGTGTGTGTGTGTGTGTGTGTGTGTGTGTGTGTGTGTGTGTGTGTGTGTGTGTGTGTGGGAGAGATTGCGCACAATCAGTGCAAAACAAGGCCATCCTGCATCACTTGTTTCCTTGTTTGTGTTGTGTTGCATGTATGTGTTTAATGTATCTGTTTCTGAATTGTAATTTTTATGTCTGTGTGTGTGTGTGTGTGTGTGGGTGTGTGTGTCTCTGTCCCTCTCTGTCCCCATAGCTGTCACTTCATCATCTCACAGGTTAAGTTTCATGGTGTCCCTTCTACTTGTCGTACTTCTGCGTTTCCTCTCCGTGGTCTACTGACAGACCCAGGAAACATCTGCGGTGCTGAGAAACAGCCAGGCACTATGGGAGGACACCTCAGGAGCCAAGGTCTGCCCTACCGTTGGGGTGCGTGCATGTGTGTGTCAGAGATAGATGTGTGTGTGTGTGTCAGAGAGAGATGTGTGTGTGTCAGAGAGAGATGTGTGTGTATGTGTGTATGCGTGTGTGTAAGAGATAGATGTGTGTGTGTGTGTCAGAGAGAGATGTGTGTGTGTGTGTGTGTGTGTGTGTGTGTGTGTGTGTGTGTGTGTGTGTGTGTATGTGTGCGAGTGTCTGTGTGTTTGTGTCTGTGTGTGTGTGTGTGTGTGTAGGTGTGTGTGCGTGCGTGTGTGTGTATAACAGCGTTTCACCTTAAAAACTATGATTTTCCTGAACCTGTCCCGTGTTGTCCATGCTAATTCCAAAAGCCTTGATGAGTCAACACATTCCAATGACTGAACCTTAACGCACCCTGCTAACTCAACAACAATCAAGCTCACCTTAAAACGCCCTGCTAACTCGACAAAAATCAAGGTTTCCAGTGCTGCAGGTAGAAACCAAGGCTTCTACCTCGCCAGCAACAATTCAAAAAGTTATCTTAAATAACGTCAACGTGTCTTTGATGGCTGTGTAATTTCAGTAAGTCGTCGAATTAGCCCAGCAATTATAGATGTCTGTTGTGCGAAACATCCCATCTAGACGTCAGATGCATGGGGTTGTTAGGGAGATGACACACGCTGTCTCTCCCCCTGACAGACAGAGAGACAGGCCTACAGCGAGAGATTTGAGAGCAGCTTTCCTGCTAATTTATGCGTACATATGGACACATTTTCCTGGCTGACTATGAACTGGAAATATTAACGAAAATGCATTTCCTTGTCAATAACAATATTGCGCTCGTAACTTGGAAATGTGCTATGGTCGTGGAATATTTACGAGGCCATCCGCCTGAAACCAGGTTTTTTCTAAGATCCCGATTTGGAACGATAGAGTGTTACACACTCCACCCACATTCTGGAACGTAAAGACACAAGTCTATAAATATAGTTTAGTTCCCACTGCAGGGCAAAACAGGGCTAGTAGATACCCTAGATTATACTGCAGGGCCAAACAGGGCTTATAGATACCCTAGTTTATACTGCAGGGCCAAACAGGCATCTCATTTACCCACAGTGCAACAGATAGAGGGAGCACGAAGAGGTTGTAGATAGGAGGAGGGTGAGGCGTCTGTTATCAGGGGGGTTTCTGGTAGGATAGCGTTGTGTGGTTGTTTTGAGTCACCGTGGTGTTTGGTTTGAGTCGGTGTTCGTTCAGACAACGCCTCTGTCACGGCACAAACTCATCGATAATGCAAAACAAAATTCAGAAGATTAGAAAATGAGGAGAACAAGAAGTTGAAATACAAATATAACTTCTGTGAATTCTGGAAAACACATACTGTATATCTACAATCATAGTTAAAAAGTCCCCCAAAAGGGCCTTAGTTTTTGTGATACCGCCCTACGAGGTCGAGCGAATCACTCAATCACTGACTAGAGAAAACTAAGGACTGACAAAGTACGACACAGATACACTCAGCATTAGCTTTAGCTTTAGCTTCAGCTCTGTGGGCTAAAACAGAGTGCATTCTTCAACAACCCAACCCAGTACCTTCTCATTGCGCCGATATTGTAGAGCATATAATTTATCTTCTTTGGATGCTTTGCCTGACTGGGGTGGTCAGAAACAAATGAGAGCGAAGGAGAGAGAGACAGAGAAGAGGAGAGGAGAGAAAGAGAAGGAGAGGGTGGAGAGAGAGAGATAGAGAGAGAGAGAAAGAGAAAAGGAGAGAAAGAGAAGGAGATGGTGGAGAGAGAGAGATAGAGAGAGAGAGAGAGAGAGAAAGAGAAAAGGAGAGAAAGAGAAGGAGAGGGTGGAGAGAGAGAGAGACAGAAAGAGAGTGGTGAGAGAGAGAGAGAGAGAGAGAGAGAGAGAGAGAGAGAGAGTTAGAGAGAGAGAGAAAGAGAGAGAGAGACAGAAAGAGAGAGAGAAAAAGAAAGACGGAGGGAGAGGTGGAGACAGACCTAAAGTCCTTGTCCTCTGTGTTCAGACACTGTGTTCAGACACTGTGTTCCTCTGTGTTCAGACTCTGTGTTCAGACACTGTGTTCAGACACTGTGTTCCTCTGTGTTCAGACACTGTGTTCCTCTGTGTTCAGACACTGCGTTCAGACACTGTGTTCCTCTGTGTTCAGACTCTGTGTTCAGACACTGTGTTCAGACACTGTGTTCCTCTGTGTTCAGACACTGTGTTCAGACACTGTGTTCCTCTGTGTTCAGACTCTGTGTTCAGACACTGTGTTCCTCTGTGTTCAGACACTGTGTTCCTCTGTGTTCAGACACTGTGTTCCTCTGTGTTCAGACATTGTGGTCCTCTGTGTTCAGACACTGTGTTCCTCTGTGTTCAGACACTGTGTTCCTCTGTGTTCAGACACTGTGTTCCTCTGTGTTCAGACATTGTGGTCCTCTGTGTTCAGACACTGTGTTCCTCTGTGTTCAGAGACTGGATTGTTGGCGTAGCTCCAAGGATTAGGGTTAGATGTGTGTTCAGACACTGTGGATCAGGATTAGGTGTTAGGTGTGTGTTCAGACACTGTGGATCAGGATTAGGGTTAGGTGTGTGTTCAGACACTGTGGATCAGGATTAGGTGTTAGGTGTGTGTTCAGACACTGTGGATCAGGATTAGGGTTAGATGTGTGTTCAGACACTGTGGATCAGGATTAGGATTAGGTGTTAGGTGTGTGTTCAGACACTGTGGATTAGGTGTTAGGTGTTAGTTGTGTGTTCAGACACTCTGGATTAGGTGTTAGGTGTTGAGAAGAAAACGTTTCTCTTGGTTTTACAAAGCCAGGGGTGATCGTCATGGGAACACTTTCTGTGTGCACCCTACCTCTCGTTCCCGCATCTGAAGGCCCAACTCCCTCTATCCCTCTATCCCTCTATCCCTCTATCCCTCTCTCCCTCTATCCCTCCTCTCTCTCTATCCCTCTATCCCTCCTCTCTATCCCTCCCTCCATTCCTTCCTCTCTCCCTCTATCCCTCCTCTCCATCCCTCTCTACATCCCTCCCAACATCCCTCTCTGTCTCCCTCTCTCCCTTCCCTTCATCCCCTCCATCCCTCCCTCTCTCCCTCCGTCCTACGCCTCTCCTCTCTTCTTCTCTCTCTCTGTCACGGACATGTCCTCCCTCCTCTTCCTGCCTCCCTCCCTACATCCCTCCGTCGCACTCTCTCCCTTCCCTTCATCCCCTCCATCCCTCCCTGCCTCCCTCCTTCTTTTCTTCTCTCTCTCTGTCACAGATATGTCTTCCTTCCATATCACACATATACACGCAGCAAAACACATCAATGTGCAGCATACACACTTTTACACAATGTCGAACTCAAACACAGAAACTAACACACTGGTGCCCGCTCACACACACACTGGATGCTAATCAGGCTAACGTAACGAAGCTAGTAATTAAGCGCCAGATAGGTTAATACTTAACCATGGTCCGAACTGGCAGGCGAAGCCGTTAAATCTAGTTCGTTATCCAGCAGGACAGAAAGAGTAATCGCAAGCCTCTAGAGGACGAATTTGTGGCTCCAACCAATCGGTTACGAGGCTGAAAGCGACAATCGCTAACACTGGTGTACAATAGCTGTCCGCAATAATTACCATCTGCGAGAAGATAAAAGGAGCTGATTTCTGGTTGACGTGGGCTTATATAAGGGGGTGTGTTTCCGACGTCATCCCAGGTCACACTTGACTTTGTTGTTATAATTGCTCGAACACGCGAGCGCGAGATGGATAATATCAGTGTTAAGCACTGCCTCTGGCAGTCATCCATGCATCCATCTATTAGCTATACCGCTTATCCTTTGCTGGGGGGGCTGGAACCTATCCCAGCCGACACAGGGCGAGAGGCGGGGTACACCCTGGACAAGTCGCCAGTCTATCACACGGCTGACACATAGGGACAGACAACAACTCACACTCACATTCACACCTACGGGCAGTGTTGCCAATTTAACAATTTTGTTGCTAGATTTAGCAACTTTTCAGACTACCCTGGCAACTTTTTTTTCATCTAGCACCTAGCAAATAATTTTGCTACTTTTTAAATTGTATTTGGCACTTTTAGCAACTTTCTAAAAATGGACTCCAAATTATACAAGAACAATTTTCTCTGTGCCTGTGTTCACGTTTTCTCGTTAAGTTAAGTGGTGAATGAGCAGTGAAATCAAAATCGACTCCATGGGCCAATTCCAATCCCTTGAAGTTGCCGACTTTTCCTCGACACTCACCACTTCTCCTCGACGTGAACGCGCCGCCATTTTGAGTGTCATTCCAATTGCTTT
>JAPMUY010001335.1:0-17653 GCA_026901105.3 Galaxias olidus
GCGTGTTCCACCACACGTCCTTCCAGTCCATCTGCTGGGGGACTGTCACTGTGTGTGACGGAGAAAGGGCTGATAGGCACACACACACACACACACACACACACACACACACACACACACACACACACACACACACACCCACACACACACACACAACCACGTAGTGTGGGCCAGTAGCCCCGGCAGGAGCCATTCGTTTGATCTCTACAGTAACGCCGCCCGCCAGGCAGCCTCCCATCTTTAATTCATCCCAGGGAAACAGAGTGCAGAGAGGAGGGTGGAGGACGGACAGCGCTCTGTCTGCGTAGCCCTCCTAACACTGTTGCGTCGCCGTTATCTCGGGCTGGACCACAGCACAACAAGGATCAAACACACACCACAGGGCCTACTTGTTGTAGAGCCCAGATAAAGTTGCAAAGCTATTGGGGATGGTATCCGTTTGTCGAGAAAGTCTCCCAAGCCAGGCAGAGAGGCCGGTTGAGAACCATCCCCGTAGAGGGATTCATGGCTGGGCAGGTCACACAGGCGTGTGCAAGAACGGACAAACGATTGGCACGCGGTCATTACTCACAATGCATAAGATAAACACTGACAAAAAGTTGCCAAACGCTCCGGTTTCCCTGTACACACTTCTGTTGTGTATACGCTTTGGGGCCATGTCATTCCAGGGAGGCCCCCTCCTGTAAGGCAGCGACTTCAACTGCGGCCCTGCCGGGGGTTGAACTGGGGTTGTGGAATGCCCTTCCTGCTGTGATTGCAGCCTGCGTCTCCCTGCCGTGGCAGTTCCGGCTGATTAGGCCGGCAGGTAAGACAACACCAGGCAAAGTGGCGCGGCGCTGCACTGGGGGGTGGGGGGGTGGGGCGGGGGGGAGGAGGCGTCAGACGGAGGCGTCAGCTGCACAAATAAACAATGTGCCGGCGTGTTCCCCCACCCCCCTCCTAATCAACACGACTTCCTTTGATAGCTCACTCCGTCAACAGGCTCGCCCTCCGCACTCCCGCCCGCCGCTTCCCACACACAGCCTCCTACAGCACTCCAGGAGAGAGAGGGAGAGAGAGAGAGAGGTGGGGGAGAGAGAGAGAGTGAGGGAGAGAGATAGACAGAGAGAGGGACAGAGAGAGAGAGGGAGAGAGAGAGAGAGAGAGGGAGGGAGAGAGAGAGAGAGAGAGAGAGAGAGATAGACAGAGAGAGGGACAGAGAGAGAGGGGAGAGAGAGAGAGAGAGAGGGAGGGAGGGTGGGGGAGAGAGAGAGAGAGAGGGAGAGCATGGAGATGGAGAAAAAAAAAGAGAGACTGAGAGCGAGCAGAGGAAATAACATTTCCCCGGGAAGGAAAGAAAACTGCAACGAGAGGCAGCAGGCCAACTATGAATTATGATTAGATGGCTGCATGAGTCTAGCTTGTAGCCTGTGAAAACATCCACCCCCCACCCCCCCCCCACCCCTCCCTGCGCTGCTCAATCCCCTTCGCTCCTCTCCACCTCCCGCCCCGCGTATACTCGCCTGTGGAGCTGGAGGCAGGCGAAGCTGATCAGCTGGCCAGACAGCCACAGGGGAGGCTCAACCCCGTGCATTCTGGCCCAGCTAGCAGGCCGCACGATTCCACTCGCTCGGCCTCGTACACGTGGGCGTCTGGAGAATTGATCTGGACGGACATTGTAGACATCGTAGAGGAGGATTCAACGTATGGATGATGGATGGCTGCGAGGCCTAGAGGCGCAGCCCACCTGTGCGTGCGTGTGTGTGCGCGAGTGTGTGCGTGTGTGTGTGTGTGTGTTGACCCAAAACACTGTAACAAACGTGATTGATGGACCAGATATACTGGGCCTGATGTGTTTTGCTAGCCACGCATGTGTTGTTTCTAAATACCTCGGCAGTCAATAACATGGATCCCAGCTGACAGAGGCGGGGATGATGACAAAGCACTCCTGACTGCCTCTTGAACGTAACAGCTCTGTTTGCGAGCAGCGTGAGATTCTTCCACTGGAAAAACCACTGACAAAGGAAACCTATCTAATAGAGTGGGGCGTATTGATTCCGTTTAGCAGTGAGCAAAAGCAGTTAGAAATTCTCCTAGCGTGGGTTTTTTGTATCTCGTGGCAGCCGGTGGGGAGGCGTATCGATCGGCACGTCTTCAGGATCAGAGCTCGTGAAGACGCACGTTGGTCGGCCGATCCAGCTCATCTCCCCGGAGAGACAGCTGTCTGTCTGATTTAAGGCTTCCACCGGCTGAAGCGCTGCTCAACGAGGGGCTCTCTCCGTGCCTCTCGTCCCACACCCCCCAACTGTCACACTCCACCTCCAGACGTCTACTTTAGCTCAGCGGTGCTGTAACGTTGTGGACACGTCTTTTTCAGGGTCAACACGAGGGCGGGTCCCTTCACCCACGCGACGCGGGCCTGTCTGCGGGCTCACCCCGCGTGCTGGATACAGAGAGGCAGGGCCGGGATTGGCTGTGACAGGGGGCAGGTGGTGCAGGGAGCGCTGGCTGGCAGGAAGCCCCGGACGTCTCCCGCCTCCATCTGGCCACATCTCCCTTTCCCTTTGAACCGAGCCCTGGGAAGGTACCCTAGCCGGGACACGGATTCAAGAGGGCGCCTCGCTCGAGCGAATTCACCGACGCTAATGCTTTTTGCTTCAAGGCCTGTTTGGGACTCACCAGAGGAGGCCATCCATGCCAAGCCCTGAGAGCGGCTGTCTGCAGGGGGGGGGAGGAGGCGGCCGGGAGGGGGAGCTACCGGGTTGTCACACTGAGTCGAGGGAGCTCGAGCATGGTCTGGGAACAACAGCCGGGCAGACTGGTATGCCAGGGGGGAGACGGAGTTCCGGGCATCGATTGTGGAACCAGTGAATCGCCGGACTCGGAGGCCTGCCTAAACGTTGGAGCGCTGCCCGGCGTGGCTGTTCTCACGGCGAGGCACAGCCCTGGAACTGCGTCTCCAGGCCAAACGGAACACACCTCTTCTAGTACTACTGCCTTGGATAAGTAGATCCTTTGATGTTGCGGGCCATTCTACTAGCGAAGAACGTGTTGAGCGAACCTTCTGTGGGGTCTTCACCACTGAGGTGGCGCCGCAAAGGCGGGGTTAACAGCGAGCGGCGACCTCGTCTGGCGGGCTCTGAGCGGGCTTTAGCGGGGCTTAAGTCCAGCGCTGCTCGTTTACCTTGGTCTTATAGGCTCAGCGTGCTCTAATAAGGCTGGGATGGAGCAAGGGGCGAGGAGCGTGCGTCACCGTGTGAGACCACACCAGGTGCTAATCAGTCTCAGCTGTCTCCCGTTAGGCTGGCGTCGCCGCGGTGAAGCTCCAGAGCCAGTCCCCCCTAGACAGAGGGGGAAGGTGTATCCATGGTTTTGATAGTCAGACAGCGCCACCCGGTGTTCAAGCCTGCCACGCTCGCTGAAGGGGAACCGTTCCCTTTGGAGAGAGCTCGACTGCAATGAGCTGATCAAAAATTCTAGTCTTACCTTAAGAAGGCCGTCTCATATTTTATTTAAAACCCACCTGTTCTGTTTTGGCATTTCACTCATGTCTGAGATATTTTTTGACAAATCCTCACTCATGCTGTCGGAAGGTGATTTAAACTCAAAAAATGTTCACTTGTCAGTTCTGAACACCGGCGTCCTTTTTCTCCGTCACAGCATGATATGTGCCGGCTGTCTTTAGCGGAGGAGGCAACAGGAGTTGTGGAGAAGCAGTCATAAGAAGCAGCAAGTGCTTGTACATTCTGTCAGCCCCATTGAGATATTCTATCTTACTAGGGAGACACTGCTTGTGAAGATGTTCTTGTGTGCTAAAAGTGTTAAAATAGTTTGGGAAGCATTGTGAGGCAAATTTACACATTAGCAGTGAATTCAATTGCGCCTGGAATTCGGAGATTAATTATGTATGTATGTATTTTCTATCAACCACAATAAGGTCTGGCAATTATTCGTTTCAAAACGAAAAAGCTTGACAGCCATATCTCGACATGGTGTAAAATGTAACATTTAACCATGCTATTAAATGATTCACTTTTAAGACTAAATACCGTATATAACTTTAATTTAATGCTCTGTAAGGGACGCCTTACTACACAAATGGTTGTGGTAAAAAATAAAACTCTTCACTTTGCGACATCCTTTACCTAATATCTAATGAATTAATGTCATCGCCATCAAAATTGCAATTGATTCAACACAGATAAATAACAAATGCATTTATTGATTTGTCAAGTTTTCCAAATGCAAGTAAATCTGGAGACAAACAAGGTTTTCACGGGCCAGTCAGAGTAGGACGTTTGTGTTCTCTCTGGTGGGCTCCTTGATGTCTGTTAATTTGGTCTCTTCTAAAGGTCCCCATCATATAGAAGCTGAAACGAAAAGAAAAAACTCAATTATTTAGAAAATTTATGAAACAACAACACGTTTTACAGTTTTTGATCTGGTTTACAGTTTTAACGGCTAGGTTAGTAACTAACGCATGCCAATTACAACTTGGACACAACGCCACAGAATGATTGAATCCCAAAAATGCAGCTCTTTGGATATGACTCGTCCTACCTTTCTCAATGTTCCACACATCAGTATCTTCAAACAGTTGTCGGCCGGGTAATCGTGTCTCTGGAAAAGCTCCTTCTTCACTGCCATCAGCTCCTCCTGCACCCTCTTCAGCTCGTTGACTACTCGTTCCAGTTCCCTGTCCAGCCTCCTCTCCCGCTCCGCCACCTCTTTCTCTCGCTCCTCAAACTCCCCTTTATTCCGGCCCTGAGCCTCCTGCTCCAGGAGGACTTTGTCGCACAGCCTCTCCAGCTGCTTCATTTCCACGTCCACCGTGGCGATCTTCTCCTCCACCTCCTTCTTCTCCCTCTCCAGGTCCTGCTTCCTCCGCTCCGTCCAAATTTGGAAGAGCCTGGCCTCTGCCCTCCGCCGCGCCGTCTCCTCCTTGAAGCCCTCGATGGCCTCGATCTGCGTCTCCATCTTCTTTCTCTCCGCCTCGATCTCCTCCTTCCGGCCCTCGATGTGGTCCCGTTTCACCTCCAGGCACAGGCCATTGCCGTGAAGTTGACGCGCCTCCTCTTCCAAGCGGGTCATTTCCATCTGCAGCTCCTCCTCTCTCGTCTCTAACTCCCTCCGCTTCGCGGTCAGCTTCAGATGGGTGCCCTCCATTTCCTCGGTCATGCTGTTCAGGACCCGCACGTTCTTGTCCAGCTGCTCCTTCTGCCTGCTGATCACCTTCTGGATTTGAATCAGAAACGCTTTATTTTCCTCCAGCTGTTCTTTATCTTTTCGCCGCTTCTTTTCAGAGTCCGACTGGCCTTTGTGCCAAAGGGTATCCTTGTCGAATTCCACCTTTAGTTCAGATTGGATCAGGTTTATCTTGCCCAGCAGCTCCTGCCTGCACTGCTCTGTGAAGCCTTTCCCTGGGTCTTCCACTTTCTCAGTGGCCATTGACATGTTGGACCTCTCGGTAGAAGTGAGGTTTTAATTTTATTGTAAAGGTTGTAGGTTTCTGTTTCTTTTCTGGGTGTTGCACTGTGCTCTGTTCAAGTGTTGAGAGCAGAATGAGTCAAAAGTGGAACTCTTGTGGAAGGATGACACCGTTAACAGTGTTTCCATGACAACGGGATTGTGATGCAAAAGAGTTCCGGAACGTTGAAATGCATGGCAATATTTTGACTTGAAAAGTTCATGTTTTTCTCTCCAAGGTGGATGAAAGACTGGCATGATTCTGTCATTAGCTCTACTGTGGCTGCTTGCAGCTTTGTAGACTTTGAGCCTATAATGAGCCTAGGTTTTCAGAATGTGTGACCAATGTTAGGTCAAGCTAAGTTGCCCGTATAGTTTTTTATTTTGAACCACAGTAAAAAATTGCTCATATAATGACTGTATGGGTCATTTCATTTTTTTTTTTTACACCATAGTTGTAAAACCAAACAACAAGCCTGTTTGTGTACCATATTATTTTTATTAATGATACTGTGCTGCTCAAAAATAATTTTCTCTGAAAGAAACTAGTACATTCAGAGATAAAAAACCGTCAATGTGGTTGGTTGGTAAGAGTTGGGTCCCTATCCCTCATCTGATCGAGGGGGCTTTCCAAAACAGAAAACCTGAAAAACAGAGGAATTATTTATAGCACAGTGTAGTAAAACAAAAGCAAAATAAAGAAAAGTGCAGGACCAGTTAGAAAGTGTTCAAACTGGCCACGGCAAAGTGATACCACCGATCAATTGTTTGACACTTACGTTTTTGAACTTTTTCAGCATTGTGGGATCCTCACCCTTCTCCTTCCCTAAGCTCTTTTGGATCATCAAAGCATTCTCCTTTGCTATTTGTTTCTCCAGCCTCTTCCTCTCTCTCGCCAGCTCTTCCTTCGCCAAAACTAACTTCTCCTTCAGAGTTTTTAACACCTCCTCGTCATCTTTTTCCTTCAGCTCGACCCGTTTCTCGCTCAGTTCGACAGCGGCTCTCCTTTTCTCCAACTCCCTGCTTTTAGCGTCGTGCGCTATCTGTTCAACATCCATCGCCTCATGGAGTCTGTTCAGCCTCCCTAACTCCGTGTCCACCATGCGGACCTTTTCCTCCAGGCCCTGGCTCTCTCTGGCCAGCCATCGCTGCTCTCTCTCGGCCTGGGCCCTCACGGCGTCGGCCTCCCGGTTCATCAGCACCACCTCCTCCCTCAGGAGCTCCACCACCTTCTGCATGTCCTCCACCTTCACCTCCTCTTTGTCCAGCCGCCGCTCCTCCACGTCCAGCCGGCGTTCTCTCCTCCTGGTCTCCTCCCTCGCCCTCCCGCCCTCCTCCCGTTTCGCCTCCAGCGCCTCTTCCTCCCGTCTCAGAAGCTCCTCTCTCAGCTCCAGGTCCTTGGCGGTCCTCTCCTGCGCCTGTCCCGTCTCCTCCAGGGTCTGGAGCTGCACGCTCATCTCGTGGATCCACCGGTCCATCTTGTTTCTCTCTCTGTACGTTTCGTACCGCAGCTTCTTCAGGTGCTTTCTGCTCTCCTTCGCTTCCAGCCAACCCTCGCGGAGCTTGGCCCCGTCCTCCGCCTTCCGCCAGCGGGCGCGGTCCTCCTCGAACTCGGACATGATCTGTCTGATTCCCTGCATCTTGGCGTCCAGCTCGTTCTGCCATTGCTCTCGGTCGGCCGCCGTCAGCGTCTCCTCTGTCCCCGTGGCCGGGGTCTCCACCAGGGGGGTGCCGGTCCCACCCGCCGTCGCTCGGTGCGTCCTGGGCCCGGCGGGGGGGCCACGTGCACCCTCGTCCACCTGTTTCTCCTGTGGAGTCAAGCACGGGGGTTAGACGGGGTTAGCATAGACAGAGCTCCTCAGACACATCACCTGAACGAGCTACACCTCAACACACACGACATGTCAAACAATGTTATTCAAAATGGTGTGTTTAGCAAAGTTAGCAAAAGGTTTTGTCGTTTCTAAATAGATTTCTCCTTTCTGAAGCAGTCACGGTGTTGATGTTTTAGGAACCTCGATGTCTATGTCGGCCTTAACTACAGTCGGTGTAAAAGGCAAGCTGTTGTGCTCCTGTACTGATTAATGCAGAGAATGTATGTAGCCCTGGAGGATACCATGGCAATAAAGAGAAAGTACACATGTCCAATCCCAAGTGTGCTGTAAATGAGTTTTCGCCAGTCAACTTACCATTATCGCTGTCTGCCTGAAGTTACAAAATAAGGTTCTCTCCTGAGGTTAGTGGGTCAGTTTCCAAGGCCTGAAAAGCTGCCTTGTGCTCAGAGTAACATTGTTATTAATGTTGTCATGACAAAAGAATTCATGTGTGCAGAGTTCCAGCCAAAAATTCTGAAGTTGCTTTTCAAACTCGACCCGCTCAATATAAAGCACTAAGAGGAAGAGAGGGGGAAGACATAAATCAATTGAGCCAGCCACTGCAAGCCTTCATCGCTGCCCTGAATAAGGCATTAGATCATTTGACAATGAGATCCCATTTAAACAGAATGGCCCCTGCTGCTCGCAGGAAGAGCCACAGATTTGGATTACAAGTTAAATTGCGGATGGAGAAAACTGTGCGGAGCCGGAATACCGGATTGGAATTGGATTGATGTGTGGAGCCCCTTAGTGCTTGCCTGGGCGCCGAGTCCTGCTGCCGGGAGAAAGCTGTGGTCTGCCGCCTGTGGCCGTGAATCAATGCCACTGACAAGGCCATTTGACAAGAAATGAGATGTGGCCTAATGATGGTCTGGCAGCGTTTAATGGCTATTGGAGACACACCATTAAAGGGGATTTAAAGATGAGTCATTCTCTTGCGTCTGAGGGGCCCCTCTTTCGCCACATTGAGTGGAATGCACTTAACGGCGCTAACACAGCCTCCCTGTGATCTCGGGGAAGAATTCGCCTATCGATTCTCTTCTTCTCTCTGTTTAATCACAACTTGGCACATGGCACGGTGAATCGTTGAGCCGCGTGCGCGCGTCCATCCGCGCGCGCGCTCGCCGTCAGCCAGCGTGAGGATTTCTGCTGTGTGAAGCTTGGCGTGGGAGTACAGGGTGTTAATGGAGGGAGAGGCGGTAATGGAGAGACCAGTAAAGAGTGAAGCATTTAATTAGGCCTAACGATTCTCCTTTGATAAAGAAGTGAGCAAAAGTGTATGGCTGTCTGCGTGTGCGTACTGAAGAACACGGCACAGTCACATAATTGTCACATTCATAACAGGGAATGTTAAAGAAAACAGGTCTCATTTAAAAGGAGACATTTTATGTAACCGCCTTTAACTTTTGGTTTTCCTTGAAATGCTATGTAAGCCCTATGACAATTAAGTCAAACCTTAGGCAATGCGTCCTTATACAGAAAGGTAACGCTCCTCTTGGCATAGCTACATGCGGTCTGCTGGTCAATTGTCACTCCGTAGACCCCTGGGAAACTGATATCCCGGTCTCTGTTTGATATTTGCTCCGACAAATTGTGAACAAAGAAATCACTCGCCGTCCCCACGTCGAACACTCCTCTTCCCCCTTCCAGCCATTAGTCAACCAGTCTGAGCAGCTCTGTGATTAAAATCCCTGTGAGCAACACATTACAGCTGACAAATGGCCCCCCATTCATCCCCCGCACCAGTGCCGCGACAGAGCCGCGTCTCCACGACGACACCTAATAAGACCCGCTGTCGCCCCACCGCTGTCCCCCCCACCAGCAAAGACAGAGGGGGTGGGTGGCTCCGTGGGAGAGCATAACGCGAGGCGCGGCGTGGGCCGCACGGCCACGGAGGTACAGCACCACCTGAACACACGTCCCAATGGACACGCCGTCTGACTGCCAGCGAAGGACACTATCTCTGAGAGCCGCCGGGGGGTAAAACCACCCACCCAACCAAATCACAAATGGAGTGAAACCCACCCTCCAACCCAACACACACACACACCCTCCAACCCAACACATACACACACGCACGCACGCACGCACGCACGCACGCACGTACACACACATACACACACACACACACACACACGTTAAGACAGCCGAGAGTGAGAAGGTGGAGAGAGGTTGTCTCCCCAGCAGACAGACAGCTACGTGAAGCCCTGTCCAGTGGCTGCTCTGCGTGTGAGCTCTGACGGGGGCCCAGACAGACGTGCCTGGGTGCTCCCCACCCCCCGGGGCGGCACGCGGAGGTGACACCTCCAGACAGTGGGGGGACAGGGGCTGACAGGCAGGGCGCCGTGTGCAGGCTGATCAGAGGCCAACCCCACCACCGCCGGGGCCCTGTCAGCCTGTCACCGCACCCCCGGGGGCTGGTGGAGCCACCCGCCACCTCCTCTTGCACATTCACACGCACACACACACACACACACACACACACACACACACACACACACACACACACACACACACACACACACACACACACACACACACACACACACACACACACACACACACACACACACACACCCAGCCCACAGTGGAAGCCTCTTTCGTCTCTCTTTATAACGCCTCCCTTTTGGTAGTCTCTCTTTCAGTCCTGTCACTGTCACCCTGTCTGACACGCGCATGCACACGCACACACACACACGCACACACACACACACACACACACACCGTGACCAAATCTCCCAAATAATGAGCCTATTAGCCCAGCGAGGCTGAGCCCACCGGCGGAGCTCTTCTCCAGCCTGCTCTGCAGTGGGAGTAGGCAGGCCAGAGGAGCAGCAGGTGAGACCACCGCCCACGCTGCCCTGCTTTACCCTCCAGAGCTCAGGTCTAACCCACCAAGGAGGGGCAGCCAGTGCTCTCAGGAGCCCAGCGCAAAGCTGTCACGTTGGGGCTGCACAGACAGTAGCAGCCAGTCCCATGGAACAACACAACCAGGTCCCCAACAATATCAGCCGTTCACTGGGACATACTAGGCTGCCACACGCGCGCGCACGCTGTTCAAAAAAGGCACATTTCCCCAAAGAGCAGGGTGTATTTGCAGGGCTGGCGGCAGCAGCGCGAGGGCCTCGCTGTCTAACCCCCCCCTCCCACCCCTCAGGTGAAGACAGCTGTGGCCCTGGTCCTCGACGTGGTCTCAGTCACACCCTAACGCAGGTCAAAGCGTCTCAGTCAGCTCGCCCTGCTGCGGTCTTCCCGGTGGAAATTGGAAATCCGCGGACGACATCGCTGACCTTGACAAGAGGTTGGTTCGAGGAGGCTTTGTGAAGAATGTATCAATTCCAAGACTCCAGTAAAAAACCCATATATGAGAGGAGAGGTGTGTGTGTGTGTGTGTGTGTGTGTGTGTGTGTGTGTGTGTGTGTGTGTTTGAGTTAGAGAGACAGAAGTAGATGGAGGGAAAGAGAAAGAGAAACATGAGACGATAAAAGCAGTGCCATGTTGTGGCTTTGAATCCTAATGAACTCCATAGAAGGATTCCATTTAGTCTCCATTAGGACGCAACGCGGCCCCCAAAGTGAAGACTGGAAATACCTTGATGAATTGCGGAGACATTCCACATTAGCATCAGCCTAGATTAACAAGCGGGAAACATATTACACAGCCTCAGGGCTGTATTTGACCCTAGGAAAATGAAAGTATAAATATAGTACTCCAAAAATAATCACGCTAACTCGCTCTGTCCTCAGGGTACAGGACACATTAATGAGTTTTTCCAACGGTTTTACAGCGTGTGCCTGGCGCTCTGATGCAGGTAGTCTATCAGTGGCACTGCAGTTTTGACTTCAAATATCGTCTCTATTTCATCTACACCTGGATTCCATCACCGGCCTCTGAAAACAATACGGTTTTAGAATGCAAGGACATGCGAAACCGTCTAGAACAAATAGATGAGCTACGCGTTTAGAAATGTCCACCACACTCCACATCCACTGGACACGGGGCAGGTGCACACTTGGGACTTTTTCCAAATGAATGCCTTTTGAATGAGACGCTGAGATGGTGGTGGGAACGCCAAGTTGTTTCACTGGGCTCTGTTGGGTTGCCATGTTCTGACTGATGGCTTGCAGTGCATGCTGGTCACACCAGGGGGCTGTGGTAGTAAGCATGGGTGTTGAAGAGGGGAGTAGTCCCCCCCCCCCCCAGGTCCCTCCGTCCCCACGGCCCTAAAGGCAGCTGTGTTCAATAGCTGTGTCCCTCAGCCATAGCATCGCCCCCTCCAGTTCCCTTCTGTCATTCCACGAGACACAGCTCCCACCATCCATTACGTAGCCCACCCCTGACACACATCTCCTCAAATAGAACACAGCGTCAGCCATGATGAAGAACAATCCACCCCGTGCCGTCGAAGCCTCGGAATTCCAAGCCCAAAAAAAAACAAAAAACTCTTCTTTCTGTTTATTTAAAAAAAAAAAAAAAAATCGGGGTTTGTTTGTGCGCCGCTATTCAAATTGTGTGTTCACTATCTCCCGAGGGACGCTCGCCAAGGCACAAGCCATCCGTCATCCTAATTGGCCGTGTTTAGAGGGAGCTGTTTGTTGCTGACAGAGATATTTTCCCTGCTCCTTCCGGTCAAATCGAAGCGCCGCGCCGCGCCTCCGAGATGGATCGCCATGTAAATGGGAGCGGCCACAGATGGGATTAGCGTTGACGGCTTGCCCGGGCTCTGTTTGCTCACGACGCCTAATCTAGCATCCTTCATCTCGCTGCCTGCGGGGCACGTGTGTCTGTGGAAGCCAGCCTGAAACGTCTGGTTCCTGTTCTGGAGGAGGAGGAGGAGGAGGGGGCCGGCTGCCTGACAGTTATTTTAGTAGGGCATGAGCGATGGAACATGCCGGAGTAAAGGAAAGATTTGAGTCACGTCTCAACGTTGTTGTGCGTCCTGAAAGACAAACTAGCCCACTACACACACACACACACACACACACACACACACACACACACACACACACACACACACACACACACACACACACACACACACACACGTCTGCGCTCCACACTTCCAGTAGCAGTGTTAGGAGCTAAACCCTGCCTGTTCATAGAGACAACATTAGCACTACCACTCCTTCATGAAAACACTTCCTGTCTTTTCAACACGGAGGACTGGGGAAATAGAAGCGAGTGCTAAGTAACCCCTTTATTGAGTGAACTCTGGAATTTCAAGGCCAGGGAAAAGCAGAGCCACAGGAGGCCCCCCGGTTTCCCTCGGAACGTCTGGAAACGGAATCACATTGATGAAAAGGAGATCTTGTTAAGCTAGGCAAACATGGCTCTGAGAGAACGTTAGGGCACCCAGGAGGCTGTCCATCAGCAGCCCCAAAGCACACCGTGGTTCTTGCCAAAGGAAACAGGCGGCTTTGAAAGAGGCGCGTCACACACACACACACACACACACACACACACACACACACATATCATTCCCCCTCTGGTTGCCAACTCACTGGAGCCCTGAAGGGAGAGGAGAAATGGCGCTTTGGAGAAGGTAAGGACCTAAAGGATATGTTTGGGTCCCAAGAATCATTTGGAGAGAAAAATGATCATTTCAAAACAGGGTTCCGAATGCAAATGGAATGCAGACCTGTGGTGCAGTTTGTCAAGGGATGAAAGAGAAATGCATCTCGCTCTCCTCAGCTCAAAGCTAGCAAGGCCTATGCACAAAATAACTGTATAAACAAATCATTTGAGAAAAATAGTTAAAAAAAATTGCAAGTTATGACCTGATCAAACCTGAACTTGCCTTGGCCAATGTGTGCACGAGCAGCAACACATTCTAGTTAAGACACCCACTGCTTCACGTCGAAGGTTTTTCATACGGTGAAAGTGTTGCTTTTTCGGTTTTTATTCCCTTCATACGAGTGCTTTCTTTGTCCTCTCCTCCTCTCTCACCGCGCCGCTTTCCTCCTCTTTTAACACCGTCCGTGTCACACTCGATATCACGCTGCATCCTAGGCCAACCAGAACCACGTAGCACTGCATCCCACCACACCTCGCTGTACCAAACCTCTGTCCTCTGCTGATCACGGCCCCATTCTAGTGAGGCAGACCTCATTAGAACACAGCATCTGGCGAAACGCAGCATTTCAGCAGGGCCCATTCGGCAGGTATGTGTGTGTGTGCGTGTGTGTGTGTGTGTGTTTATGTAAAATAGGAACAGAGAGAGAGATAGAGAGAGAGCAGGCAGAGAGGGCAAGTTTCAAGGATCTTCCAGAGGAGGGACACTGATGGACGGCACACAGCCCCAGTAAAACCCAGAGGCCAGCCCTCCCCCTTTCTCTCCATCCTTCCCTCCCCCCCTTCCTCATCCATCCGCCTCCCTCATTCCCAGGCCACCCTCCATCTGCTTGGCATCCACCTCCCCTCCAGCCAGGAGCCCAGGCAGCATATGTCAGTGTTTGGGTACGGACTGAGCCTTTCATCTGGCCCACTTTGATTGGTCTGCTTGGTTACCGGGGTGACCTCTGGAGGGCGTGTTCTCTTTTCAAAGATTCACCACACCTCTGGGGTCACGACGGCGGACCGGCGAAGGTTTGCATGCCTGTAATCTGCTACTGAACCTTTCCAAAGTGTGTGTGTGTGTGTGTGTGTGTGTGTGTGTGTGTGTGTTAGAGGGTAAACGCATCATGCACAGGTTTGTGTATGTGCAAGTACATATACCAGCCATTAGTGCTTCTGTTTACAATTTACAACAACAAATAAATGACAACAGCATGAGTGTGGGGAAGGTGCAAATGAGTGTGTGTGTCTGTGTGTGTTTATTGAGCATCGCTCAGTCCGACCAAAGGTGAATCAGAGCATCAACCTGGTGGGTTCAGTCATCGTGACCTTTTGCAACAGTGTATCCGGAAGAAAAGGCCAGCATGCAAACAGATTGTTGTTTATGAATGTCATTTTGGTAATATTACGACGCCCCCCCCCCCCCCCCCAGCCGCCGGTGAATGGAGGAGGGGGATTACGCTGCAGCCCGGAGTCACGGCGACGAGGTCTGTGTCAAAATAGCAATTACACGCCGGCCTGATTCATGGAGACGAGCGCCGAGTGTGGTTAGGGAGCCGATTAGCCCAGTGTTATTACACCAACGGCCACGGAATTCAATTAGGCAGCGTCCCTGAACCCTGACACACACACACACACACACACACACACACACACACTGGAAGCTATCTGGGTCAATCACAGCACCGCCACAGGTAAGCATGGGCTGCTTGTCTCGGTTGGATCTTTTGTTCTGGTGTCTCATGGTGTGTGTGATGCCTCTGGGCGAACACGTCTGCTCAGCAGAACGGCTTTGGACGCTCAGCTCCACCCACCTGTCACTCAAACATGGACACAGCTCGGGATGATGGGTGGAAATCCGTTGTTAACAAACTGGAAACATGGGTTATTATCCCAAGCTTTACGGCCATAGATTCGACAAGTCCTCCCTAATCCCACACTATCCACTTACTCTGTGATCCACTGGCTGGCCTGGGGCTGACAGTGAAGCCTGATCTGGGTCTACTATCAGCTCCATAGTAACGCTCCGCCTCGTGAGCAACGACGCCATCTGATTTAGCATCCGCTAATTGGACCTCCGCAGAGTTAATTAAATCAAGGGGCCACCTGGAGTGTGATCCCGGGCGCTCTTGCAAGTCTGTCTCGAAGCGCCTCCCGTGGCTGTCGAGAAAGAAAAAAAAAAAGAGGCATTCCGGCAGATCCCTGGGAATATTGTTATTCCGCCCATATGTACACAGCGCAGGCTGGGGGTGCTGGCTCATTGTAATGCAGCCCGTGATATCAGAGTGCCGGCCGTGCCCTGGTGGCCCGATCTCTCTCTTCACAATCAGGAGCATTTGAAAATGTCAGGCTCCCTGGTTAGCAATTCAAACAACCTAAGAGGCAATTATGCCGTTTCCATGTTGCCGCGCTGGCCCCTCTGAATCAGGCGCTGACACCGCCGCCCGCGTTTTAATAGGACGCCTCCGCCGACGTAAATGTTTAAGGGCCGGGGAAGAGTCAGCCGCGCCATATTAATGGCCTCCCCTCTCTCTCTCTCTCTCTCTGCCTCTCTCTCTCTCAATCGCTCTCTCTCTCTGCCCCTCTGCCTCTTGCTCTCTCTCTCTGCCTATCCCTCTCTCCCTGTCCATCTCTCTCTCTCTCTGCCCCTCTCTATCTGCCTCTGCCTCTCTCTCTCTCTCTCTCTCTCTCTCTCTCTGTCTCCCTGTCCATCTCTCTCTCTCTCTGCCCCTCTCTATCTCTGCCTCTGCCTCTCTCTCTCTGCCTCTCTCTCTCTCTCCCTCCCTGACCATCTCTCGCTCTCTCTCTCTGCCTCTCTCTCCCAGTCCATCTCTCTCTCTCTCTCTCTCTCCCTCCCTGACCATCTCTCGCTCTCTCTCTCTCTGCCTCTCTCTCCCTGTCCATCTCTCTCTCATATATCCCCTGCCTCTCCTCTTCGTCTCCTCCATCGCCGCCCTCTCTTTTATTACTGAGCCCAGTCTATCATTTGCTGGAGGCGGCGGGAGTGTGATTCTTGCGTGCTGCTGAAGGGGAGAGTTGAATGCTATCATCACTGGCGGGCTCATAATCGATAGTGTCAGAGATGGCGGCGGGCTAAAAGGACAACGCTGGATTGTTATGGGGCCCAGTGGGATCACATGGGAGGCCGCTCTCTCTTTCTCTCTCTCTCCCTCCCTCCCTCCCTCCCTCCCTCCCTCACTCCGCATGTCTCCCCCCGTGTGTCTTCCACCAGCTCCCGCTCAATTATTTCACCGGCGTGCCCTCGCTCGACTCCCGCCCCCACTCGTGGCTCCGCTAATGGCCTCTTGTTCTCTTGTGGGGGGCACTTTCTCTTCCAAAGCAATCTGCGGTGGAGCCGTCAGAGAGAGAGGGACCTTTGGTTCATCATCACTCAGCGATCACAGAATGATAGAATCACCGTGACACCACAGTGCCGGTCCGGTAATAAGGAGGCCAGCGCTTCAGAGACACCCCCCGGCCTCTCGTCCTGTCCGGCCCCGGCACACGGAGAGCGCTGATGGAGCCATTAGATTAGTAGTCTCATATCTGGGGCACGGGACATACATCTTGGGCCCCAGCCTTGGTATTAAGGGGGGGGGGTGAGACACAGAAGCCCTGGCGTGAGCAAGCAAAGAAGGCCTCTGGTAAAAGAGCGTCCTCCTCCAGCCAGCTTTAAGATAACGGCACATACAGGCAGCTTTCTAATGACCTCCACGGCTCAGCCTTGCATATCCAGGTCCCCAGGTAGAATCGCCAGGAGGTTCTGTTGGGGGTATTTTATTTATTTTTTAATTTTTTTTGGAGCGACGCGAGCCCAGCTTCCTGTGAAGGTGAAAGAAAAAAACAACCACCTTTCTTAACATTTCCTTTACACGCGTGTAACGGTTGCCGTGTCACCTCGGGGTGTTTTCTACAAAGTGGGTTGTGGACTGAACTCCATCGACAGAGAGAGAGAGAGAGAGAGAGAGAGAGAGAGAGAGAGAGAGAGAGATGCACAAAAGGCCAGCAGGGAGACAAACTTGATTTATTCAACTGTGGCACGGAATAGCTTCTCCCCCGCAGCGGGGAGCGCAGCACATTTTGATACCCAGGGCGAAAGCTGCCTCCCTCCGCCTGTCAAGAGGAGGGAGAAGGTGGGGAGTTGGAGGTGGGGGGGGGGGGGGGCTGTAGAAAAGATACAATTTCACAGCTGAGCACGCCCGCTCGCCGTTGCAGCGCGGGGAGGAGAGGATTTCACACCTGAGATAATAACAGCGGCGATGGGAGATGGGATCAAGTTCGTTCACAGGCGCCACCCGACTCTCTTCATCAGGGAAGTCGCATTCGCCCTCGGCCGGGTTCAAAGCGCCATGCTCTCTAACACACAACACAATGTCTTACATTTACTTAGCTCCCACTCTTCTCTCTAGATGGCAACAATAGCAAAGAGCCCGATGTGGCTTGGGGGTCAGTCAGAGTTGAGCGTCAGTGCGCCGCACAGGAGCATTTTCTTTGGTTAGAAGCGGCACGTCTATTTTCAGAATGGCCGTGAATTGAGTAGGCACTACTGATACCAGCAGTGGAAGGTGTGAGGGCGTCCCGTCTAAAGATACGCATTTAAAAATGTAAGTAAATATTATTGAACTATGGAGGTCCTCAGCAAACTCCATTTTCTAGAGCTTACAGATCTCTCTCTCTCTCTCTCTCTCTCTCTCTCTCTCTCTCTCTCTCTCTCTCTCTCTCTCTCTCTCTCTCTCTCTCTCTCTCTCTCTCTCTCTCTCTCTCTCTCTCTCTCTCTGGGT